>JAQIWG010001451.1:0-24490 GCA_034695025.1 Chamaedrilus cognettii
TTTGGGTAGGTAGGGGGGCCTCCGTCACTGGTCCAGGTCCACGTCCTGGAGGCTGGGGTATCACGACTAGCGTGATACGCAGAGACCAGCTAAAAATAACAATAATTATTGTAAACAAGTTTAACGTTCGCTCGGAATATTAATATATTGCTTTTTTGGTTAAACTTAGCATGCATGATTCTAAAGTCATTTATATTTTGTCTAATATCTGAAAATGTTCTATTCTGTTAAAGGTTTCGAGTAGTAAAACTGTACAGGTATACGATGTCCACAGTCCAGGTAGCGTATGTCTGCATTTGTTTGCTGCTTTGCATCTTGGGGTGATGGCTTAGAATAATTTTGTTTGATTTTTTTGGTTTTTGAGTCCTTATTGGTCCGTAGTTTCTGGTGTTTAGATGGTTGATTTTGCTAAGTGGTTAAGGCATGCTAGTAAGGGGCTTCCTTGGTGCACCGGTTCCAGGTACCGGAGGCTGGGATATCACGGGGGTCTCGGGTTATATGGAAAGAGTCCAGCGCTTGTAAAGATTACATAGGTTATTAACTTCATTTAAAATGAAGAGTTGATGGGATAGAGATTCAGTATTCTGGGTCATATGGTGTTCTGTATATGTTTGTGGGATAATCCTAAAAGGACTTGAAATGTGATACAGTAGTAGATTTCTATTTCACGTTTAATACTGCAAGGCTGATCAATGGAGCTACCTGTTGGCTCTAGTCAATTGATACGAAAACAATAGATCAATAGACTTTGATGTATAGACAATTCTTTAAAATTATGATGTCAAGAATGTTTTAAATCATATTGATTAATCCATTCAAACTATTATTTGCCTGCACTATCTTCAACTTGTACACATAATTATATGTAAGGTGTAATTTAATCAGAATGCAGAATGGAGATGTCAAGAGCCTAGTATATGCCCATGGGCCTTATATTATTGTGAAATAAATTTGAAAGCATTTGCAAGTACATTGTACAATTCGCTAGTTATTCATTTATCAGCCTGGTGTGCTTATAGTTTGTTACGCTACAGGCGTGAAACTCGAGGCACTTGGGACACTCCTCTGGTCTTGGCTGGGCTCGACGAGTCAGGCGATGACGTCAGAGGGGCGATGGGCACACGTCTGGGGGGGGGGGGGTGACCAGAGGGGCATGCAGCGGCATAGATATCAGCTACCAGCGGGCATAGATGCCAGCGACCAGCGGGCATAGATGCCAGCGACCAGCGGGCATAGATGCCAGCGACCAGGGGGCACAGATATCATCAGCGACCAACGGACACAGATACCTGCGACCAGCGAGCACAGATATCAGCGACAAGCGGGCACAGATATCAGCGACCAGGGGTCCCTACACTGGGAACAGATATCAAAGGGCCGTGCAGCGGGCAGTATTATATACCAGCAACTAGAAGGCAGTGCAGCGGGACCAAGCAAGCTGACTTTCCCTTCACCCACACCTTATCCCCTGGCGTTCGAGAAACTGGGTCCTTTGGAAGCAAGCGCCCTGCACCTCGGACCAATGGACCCTGGGACCCCCGCACCCTCCTGGACCAATGCACGCAGAGTGCTAGCAGGCCCAACCCTTCCCCGGACTCTCCCAAACTCGGATATTGTGGTGAATTACCACTGGAATATCTGCTGCATATTAGGATTCTGAATTTTTATTGCAGGCTTTATTCAACTGAATTTTCACTGGCTACTCTTTTATTGAAGTGGTTTGGTAAGCAGAATTTTGACTTCATTGCATTAAGTATAATATAGAGGAGAACAACCAACCCCATCATATTCACAAAAAAATTAGAAAATCTTTTACAGAGTCTGCAAATGCATTGTCAAATAGATTTTTACTGTTTTTTGTAGTTAACCATTCTGCTTAAATGTTTTGCTTAATATATTTTATTGAATTTGAAAAAAAAATTGCATTTTTTATACAAAATGTGGAACATTTCTCCGAGCGATATGTAGATTCTCTGTAATCTCGGTCAATGGTTTAGTTAATTCATTGGAAATGTCATTTAAATATTCATTAAGTTTATGCAAACGTTGTTTTTTATTTAGATTTTATTCCATTTCCCTCCGATCCATAGGTCTATTATAAATCTAGATCCCAGGCCTACTAGGCTTCAACATTTAATATTCAAATAAAAAACCAAAGTCAATGAAAGTAAATCATGATCTCACAAATATCAACACCAATCTTGGTATCGATGAAAATGCGCCCAATACTACAAGAAAATCACTACAGCGCATCAGATAGAGTTTGGGAAACTCTAAAACATGAAATTTTGGCTGCACGTTATTCTGGCAGTTGTACCTCTTTGAAAGTTTGCTGCGCTTAATTTTTGTGTTTTTGGGGACTGCCTATTATATAGCTTCTGCCGCTTTGTTTGATGCATGTAATCTATGCGAATTTGCCAAGTTCACGAAATTCGCCAAAATTACATGCGCGCGAAAATTTCGTGTTATACAGTATTCAGTAATTGAACTGTATTCACTACAGCATTAGGGTACTATCAAAACTTCATGTGCAAATGAGAAACCAAATTTCAATGAACTAGTTAACGTTGATATACAATCGTTATTTTAAATAAATTCTCATTATTAACACAGGATTTAAAGTCGATAACAATGACACGATCTCAAAAGTAGCACTTAAGACTTAACACAATATCACAGTCCACATGATGCATGGATGACACAAAACGAGCAAAATTCGCATCATTTCCGTGCACGCCACCAAATGTGGAATTTCATTCCACATTTATAAGATTCGTAGCGGTTTTTAAATTCCTCAATAGTTTCATGTAAATTGAAGTCATAATGTCCAAAAACCTTATGATGATCATACCTTAATTTTTAACATTAGCCATAATGCCTTGAACCTTTAAAATGAGATCAAATCATGATTGTAATAATCAAGCTCTATCCGCAGTTCACAGCAAATGGAATAGTTGACTTAGTGGTAATTACATATGTAGAATTAGTAACAATTTCATATAAAAAGTTCAGAAATCCTCATTAATTTGACAATTTCCACATCTACTTCAATTTTTATGACAGGCTTCATTTAATCTGTCCAATCTTTGAATGTAGGCCTGATAAAAGTAACAAGACAAAAGTTACGAATGTAATAGCGACACATACACAATCTCACATTCAAATTCAGCAAAATCCTATTTGCAGAGTATGCCTGCATTACTTAAAAATTGCCACATCTCGAGCACCGAGCAAATAGAAGCAAATAGTAATAGAACTGTACAAGAACATTGTTCTTAAAATAGCTCACAAGCTTATAAATTGAGAGAACAAGATTTTCAAAAGACGTCAATGGCAGCAGTAGTTATGTAAAAACATTGGTAAGCAAAATGTAGTCTTAACACAAAACAAATCTTAAGTAAGGCACTCTCTAAAGAACACCAAATAAATTAGATATTTTAAACCATCAAGCCTGCATGAGTCCTTGATTTTCCACTCTAATTCAATATTTGTAATAATTTAGCTACACTAACTTACAACAATCAACCTTGTCCAGCTAATTTTTGGTCTAAAATCATACTCTGAATTTGGCTCAGAGTTTTGGTAGGAGTTTCTTTCAGAGCTCTCAAAAATTGTCTTTCGTTCACTTTACAGAAAGAACACACAAAATGTTGATGATACAAAAGCATGGAAAAATTAGCAAAGTAATAGCGAAAAGTTTTTTAGAATGAAAAAGTCCTTTTTTTATTTTATTTTTGAAGCATGACATGCCACTACATGTAACAATGATAACCCTGGGTACCGTTATAGTCAGCGGGCAATACATGTTAATCGACTGTCGCAGGTGCTTGCACTCACAGAGACAATGTCGGGGCTTCAGCACAGCAACGCCAGCTATCGTCTTGAAGATAGTGCTGATCTAATGTCTTACATATTGTTTGATTACAACGTTGGTTAAAAAGATAGTTTCGTTCTGCAGTGTCTAGATCAAAGTGCAGGTGGAGGACTTGGCGACAGTGGATGCTGGAAGAGAACAGAACAGCAAATTAATACACGAAGCGCGTTAGCCTTACGCAACGGGCTAGATTACAGAAACTCCCTCGTAATAGCTCGCACTAATAAAACACACAAATGGATTCTTCGTGGATCGACCGCAATTTTGTGATTGATGTGCCAAACAAGGATTTAGTGCATTATTTTACTAGAAATATTTAAATATGGCATTCATAAATACTTAAACAATACGATGACATAATTTAAGAGATTTTTGAGAGATTTTTTGTTTCACTCCTACGTCCATATTGTCAAACTCACGCTGGTGCCAGTTCCCCGCGCAGTAGTCCAGCCTGACACTCGCCGCGGCCTGCTTTCCAGCCCCCGACCACAGCTCCACGGCGGGCACCAGGCTATCCGGCACATTGATGAATGCAATGCCAAGGTCGGTGACCTGACCCGACCCAGATACGAGCTCGTAGCTGACCGTGCGGTAGCCGAGTGGATGTGGGGAAACGATCATGCGACAGCGCCAAGTGTCATAATCTTCTAGCTCAAGGTCTGGTACACGAGACATGACAAGTGCTGTGATGGTTTAGCTCGTTGGGATCAGTCAGGTAGAATGGAATAATAACAATTCTAGTACTAGGCTTAATGTCTGCTACAGCTTCCTGCAGGGGCCCTAAATGGAATAACAGTCTAAAATGTAAAAAGTATAGTTTATGCGAAAAGTTGCATTATTTTTTTACTTGCATTCTGCATGACTTTGATATATGCTTGGTGGTAAGATATGCCTGCTCGTTTGCATACAATATGCGTGCCTGATGCTAAATTCAAAATATGGCGCAGCGTTTTTTGAGAAATAGTGAAGCTTTACTACTTGTAAATAAACTAGTGAGCTTAACAACTTGTAATAGAGCTAGCATAAATGCCAGAGTTAATGAAAACGCATGTAAAAAATCCATGAAACTTATGCATCAAACCGTTCGCAATCAGTAAAATTGGATTTTAAGCCATCAGTGTTACCATAAGTGTTACCATCAGTGTTACCATCAGTGTTACCATCAGTGTTACCATTAGTGTTACCATCAGTGTTACCATCAGTGTTACCATCAGTGTTACCATCAGTGTTACCATCAGTGTTTCCATCAGTGTTACCATCAGTGTTGCCAGCAGTGTTTCCAGCAGTGTTTCCAGCAGTGTTCCCATCAGTTTTACTGGTCAGCAGTATTACCTGATATGACGGGGTAGGTAGCGATGCAGTGCCCGGCGTGGTACAGCCTTCGTTCTGCTACGTTCCAGCCCCAAGACTCGAGTGTGGACCCCAGGACCAGGGGGCTGGGGGCGGGGCCTGGGGGCAGGCCCTCGCTGCTTCCACCCTGCGTGGCTATCAGGCCAGAGTCCTCGGCCACTGAAATTTAACCCTCACTGTTTAGCCACCTCTTTGTTTAGTTAATACCTCATTGGCTTTGCTGCATCATAGTGAAGAAAAATGATGAAAAAGACTTCAAAATAGCGCCATGCCAGACACACTCGTCGAGGCTCGCTGCGGATCGAGGAGGAGGCTGGAGTGGATGCCTTGCTAAGCAAAGTCGCAAAGTCGCAAAATCACAGTCACAAAGTTGCAGTCGCAAAGTCGCATTTTGTATTTTAACAAAAATATCCGACTAGAGGTTAAAACTATTTGTCAGTTCAAGATAAAATCTTGATCATTCTTCTGCTAAAAACTTCATAAAGTAATGAACACCATAAAGATGTAATACTATAATAGTGTAACACCATAGAAATATATCACCATACAAGTATAGCAGCATGAAGGTGGACACCATAAAATATAACGCCATAAAATTGAAACACCATAAAACTATAAACACCACAAAATCATAACACCATAAAAGTATATCATCATTAAGATATATCGCACGGCACCATAAAAGTAAAACACCATCAATTGAAACACCACATGGTACGCATAAACTAAAACACCATGCTATATATATATATCTATTCGTTTACTGGTAACATGGCAGACATTCTGCAGCAGTTTTTTACTAATTTCTCGACGGCATCGTGTACTGACCAAAGCCGAATGAGAACCCCTGGAGGCAGCGCTCCCCACTGAGGGTGATCTGGACCTTGTGCCTCCCCTCCCCCAGCGGCCATCTGGCCAGCAGCATCACCCCCTCCCCCCTCGCATCCCCCCCAGCCCCTTGTCCATCCTTCGCCCCTCTTTTTTCTTCTTTTCTCGTCACAGTCGCGATATTCTAAAGAAACGAATGGATTTCATTGGTAAAATTCTTTAGCTAGCTGCTTCTGTATTTAAATTAAAATATGACATGTGACGCGCAGAATCCAGCTCATAAATTCAAAATTCAAACAGAATATTTAATATTTTGCTTGCATTAGTGTTCTCTTGTTTCTTTTGTATTTTTTGCATTTTCTTTATGCATGCATAAAGACAAAATACAAAAAGATACCAAATAAAGAAAATGCCAAAAAGTACAAAAAAAACAAAAAGACACCAATGCAAGCCAAATATTCAGAACGTTCACTGCTCCAGTCCATTTACATAAAATCAATGTATAAATTAACATCAATTCTTCTGGCATCAGATTCCAATCAGGTCATTGGATGCAACAGTAAGATTTATCAAAGTCCGTTGTTGTATTGCAAGGGGCTATGGCCAGGGCATCGAGTTAGCAAGTCCAAGATGCATGGTTCGAAGCTAGTCACTGTCAAATATGAAACCATGGCGTCACTGGCCCTTAGACAATACTATCAAATGAACAAGCGTTGCTAGCTGATAATCATCGTTCTAAAAGAATTTATTACATTAGTTGGCGTCAGGAAGGGCATCCTGCTGCTAAATCGCAGCTCCAGTATCTCAACAATGGAAAAAGCATCTTCACTCGCTTTAAAATATGAATGTGCAAGAGCATAAGAACAATCTGATGCCAAAAACTATCAGATAGTTAGCGCCAGTTGCAGATAATAAGCACTCTTGTTGTTACACTCGCTAGAGGAATAAGTTGAATACATTGACTTAGGTCACTCACCAGAGGGCCTAGTGCCACGCGCACATGCCCACTTTTCCCAACGTCAGCCAGCTCGCAGGGGCGTGTCTTCCCGTTGACTGGCAGGCCTAAGCCCCGCCCCCAGTGGTAGCTGGTCGTGACTGAGAGGTCGGCAAGGGTGGGGAGGTACTGGGAGGAGGAGCGATGCATGAGGGGGCGGTAGTTGTGAAGGGCGACGCCCCTTTCTGACTCGGGCACGGCGTGCATGGCTGCAAGCCGCGCCTCCACATAGGCTGCACAGTGCGCAGCGTTGTGTACAAAAGTAGAATAAACTCATCTTTGATAGGCTGACAGGCCCACAACTGTACGACTGACCAAATTTGACATCTTTTGCGTTACGACCAATCATGAATCAAGCAGAGACGCAGACCGTCCAATCACAAAGCGTCGCGCCAAATTTAAATTTGAACCCATCCGAATCAGCCAATTACATCGCATAATGATGTCATAGACCCGTCAATCATGCTTTAGGTTGTCAACGTTATTAAATCACACATTTGAACTATTATCATGAAGTTGACTTCAAAAGAAAAAGAAAAAGAACAAAGCACAATGCTCACTGGTTGGTCCTCCTGTGTAGGATATCTCGACGGGAAACGGAGCGTCGCTGTTGAACACAACGAACGGATAAAGGGTGTCGCCATGGATACCGGTCAGGGTCCCTACGACTCGACCTTCACAGCTGATGCTCAAGGTTGCTCGATGGAAGTCCAGATCTAGTTGAAACTGGCTGGATCCGGTTTGATCCAGCTCATCTGGAGCTGAGAGACACGAAGCAGATTCATATTTAATTTTTGTGTTCAGACATTTTCAATGAAGTTATACAGTCATCCAAAGAAATAGCACATACAAATTACCATTACAATTCTAAAAGAAAAAGAAGAAGAGAATAGAAATATAGTTCCGGTTCTACTCAGAAAAGTGAGACAAAATATGTTGGGTTATCAGCAGTGATACACTGCTGTTACCACTGCTGGATATATCACTTGAATTCCTAGGGATACACCACTAGATTTCAAGAAATTTCAGTGATTGAGGGATCCTATTTTTACCGCGATTCTCAGATATCTGGAAATATTTATTTAAATGACACATTCGTTAATGAGAGTTGGTGATGTTTTTGACAAAAAATGCAATCTAGGGATGTTTTTGCTAAGCTACCCAGAATCTTGAGCTATTCCATTTTGACCCACTGGTGTCACTGGTTACCGGTGCTGAGTTGGTGCGAGGTGCCATGGTGCCAAGCAAGGCCGGTGCGCGGCTGGAAGCACCACGCGTGTGCACCCAGGCCGTGGTGCAGCCCTGCACCCAGGTTGAACCCTCGGTGGGCAGAGGACACTGCAGCACAAAAGATAAAAACTAATCTGCTTTTTTTCTGAGCACAAACTACAGCTATCATAAATGAACCAAAACGCTTTAAATTCATACAAATTTCGCTGAACTTGTACGACGATTTCTATGGTGAAGAGCGAAATCGCGAGGTACGATAGTGGTTTTTTGGATCAGAGTGCATCTCTCACAAATAACTCCGCAATGTGAACTACAACATACTTTAATATCTTCTGCTAAATCTAACAGAATTATCAGCAAATTTGTTGAGAAAAAAAATAATAATAATAAATTCTCGCTGAAAACAACAAAAAATTGCAGGAGTAAATTTTTAAATAAGATTCTTACCGACACCGACGAGAATGTCATTGTTTCTCTGATGAACCTCGGTGACGGAGAGATGTGGCGAGTAGAACTTGAGTTCTGTGAGCGACCATGCGTGACGACCCCCCGTGAACCCCTGTCTGCTGCGCACTGCCTAGCGACACAGGGAAAGAGATGGAGAGTAGGACATATGGAGGGAAACAGGAAGGGACAGAGAAAGAAACAAGAAGGGAGAGGGACATAGAGACATAGCGTACAGCCAATAGCACAGTTCAATCCAGGCATCCTCATTTGAAAACTTTCTCAAGCACGTTTCAGAGTTTCCTTTCAAAATAATACCAATAATAAATACGTTCATGTGTGTTTTATCAAGTTCTAAGTTCTAAGTTCTAAATCAAGGATCCAAAAGCCAGTTAGCGAATTCATGAATTTCTAATAGCAAACAATAGGATTTTTCTCAGATCTGCTAAAATAAATTTGTAAGATTCAGATTTTTTCTTCTGATGCTTTCATTAATGAGGCCCTGAAGCCAAAAAAAGTCATAATTTTGGCAATGTTCCACTTTGCTAGCAGTACCTGTATGGAGCCGGCGAGATGGGGGGTAGGGACACATACGCAGGGCGCGTTGGGGTAGGGGACCAGCAGTCCCCCCCGGTGGACGCCATCCCAGGCATGGGCCAGGCGCACCAGGGCCTGGTCCCCAGGGGGCAGGGCTCCCACACTCGTCCAATCAGCATCGTCCTGTAGGCGGTAAGAAATAATGGATCCTGGTTGATTCTTATTATAAATAAATAAATGACCAACAAACCTGGCCAACAAAAATACCTGGGTTCAAGTCCTGCGCCGGTAACCATGAAACCATGGCGTTACAGGGTAGCGACACTTGTGTGTTTAACAGCCTTGCTGACGAGCAAGGCTGTTAAACCCACAAGTGTCGCTAGCTGCTAGCCCCATGCCAGATAGTTATTTATTTGGCTGGCATCAGTAAACCTCAGCCCTAAAGCAGTCCTCATCAGGGCGTGAACGTCCAACTCATGTAAAAACATGACAAAATAGATGACAAAAAGGCGACTTTTACGTTGGTTTTTAGGCCTACTGCATAAGTTGATCAGTATCAAAAAGCTTACCTCACCGGAAATGCTTGAACTTAAATTCATGTTTTCAATGCATGTCCTTGCATGGAATTGGTGTTTCAAAGATTGGCCGATATTAGAACGTCATTTTTGTCTATCGAGCTTCCAAAAGAAATTTAAAAACAATTTTGCGCAACTCGCATAAAATGGAAAAAATACTTGCCATCTGAGACCCCCCCTCGTTTTCCTGTGTTCCATCATGTGCTCCTTTCTCCCCCTCGTCTTTCCCTGCTAACCCCCCCAACTCCCTCCCAGCCATGCTGTTGTTTACTTCTGATGCCCCCTTCAACTTCTCCACGATTTCAAGGTCCCTGCGACCTCGTTCGTCCCCAGGTTGAATAGATAAATCATCAGAGTGAAGGTTGTGTGATCCAAGGTCATGGGTGTCACGGTTAAGGTCGTGGGTATCAGCATCAAGGTCGTGGGTGTCGTGATCAAGATCGCAGATGTTTAAGTCAAGGTCGTGCATGTCAGGGTCGCGGGTATCAGGGTCACAAGTATCAAGGCCAAGGTCGCAGGTATCAGGATCAAGGTCGCGGGTGTCTGGGCCAAGGTCACGGATGCTGAGAGTGCAGGTGGCGCCACCGTAGACGAGCGACACTGCGGCGTGGAGGCCAACCTCAGGGCTGCGCAGCCCTGGGGCACAGGAAGTATGGTAATAAACCACCAGTAATGCTACGGACCCAATGTTAAACAAACTCGCGGATGACCATCCGGTCGCTAATTTTATGCGTTTGTAAAATTATATAAACGGACAACGATAAAATTGCAAATTAAACAAGAGTATTCAATGTGTAGGCATGCAATCGAACACATTTACAAGTCCTCGACCCTTTATCACTTTTTACTCATTAATCTTGCGAGGTATCTAGGCATGAAAAAAGTAATATAACTATAAAAATTTAATTGCAAAATTCAAATTTTAAAATGTTTGAAAATGCAATAACAACTATTTATAATAGAAATATTGTTATCGATTTAACAATATGCATAGTGCATCAGACTACATAAATCCAAAGAAAAATTAAGCCCCCAGCTATATTACCTGGGTCCGCATAGCGTAGATGAATCGGCTTCGAATCCGCGTCGTAACACGTGAACTCAAGTCGACCTCTATCAAGATCGATCTCCATCGTTACAACCTTTGCGATGACCTTTCCCTCGATGGCCGCGAAGGACGCAACGACGTTGTCACGGTGACGAAGCCGAGCGGAGGGAATGTCGAGCGCCCAGGAGCGATCGTCCAACCCCAGCAAGTCGACGTACCCTGGCACGAAAATATGTGCACCAGTTTGCGCCCCTCGACCCACAACGTTGTAGAGGTAAACACAAAAAGCTAGATTCAGTTTCTTCTTTTAAAAAACACTAGTAACAGTTTGACAATAATTTTGTAATTTCGATTATATTATCAAATTCTTATGTAACCCCAGTCCTCAATGCCTTGGGCCAGTGAGGCCTTTGAACACGCCATTTTTAGGCATCCAGAGGTGCCACGGGCTGTGTGCGCTATGAGCGTGAGGGCACATTTGTTGGGATTCACCATGCAGTGACATAATAATCATTTTGACATAGACTAAATGATGATACTAAGCTGCCTCTATAAAAACACTGACCTTGTAAACGCAGCCTTGTAAACGTCACTATTCAGATAAATATTTTCATACAACTATTATTTCATTCGCTAGATGTCGTAACGTCATCATCAATCAACAAACATCAAAATGTGCTCAAATATCCAATTCCAAGCTCTACCTATTTCATTTGTAAACATTTCAAAAGAGTTTGGAAATTCATTGGAATCCATCTATCAACATATTGACGTTTTTTCGTAGAAAAAAGTCCGTACACCACGACCGAATGTTTCAAGATTTATTTCAATGGTAGGCCTATAAAACGCCGCTTTCACCCCCGTTTTAACCTCAAGCCCTTTTCATTTAAACAATTAAATTTGAACGCACGTCCTGGTGACCGCGATGATTTTTCGTAATTTTTTAATGCGCATCATAGCTATGCTATGATCGCATCATCTCAGTTGCAAAAACAATTTAAACTCAAAAAAAAAACCAAAAAAGCCACCAAATCATCGCCCTAGTTATATCCATCGCGCTGACTCATTATGATATTAGGTCACCACGTAGTCGCAGACATCAGCCAAGAGCCCAAAGAATAAGAAACAAGAACTGAGCTCACATTAATCAGAGACCAATGAACCCATCAATCCGCCATCTTGCCACGCGGTTATTACAGGTTTCAGTGCGGGCCAACATTGCAAACGCATAAGCGGGCTGCAAGCCATTACCATATGAAGCCGAGTAGAAAGATGGCGACTATAAGGAATCATTTCGGCTAGCGCTGCCACTTAGCCCCTAAATATCGGCTCAGCCCTCCCCAAATATTTCTTCACAGAACCGCCAATGCTGACCTAGGCCACGGTGCTCCATAAGACGGGTAATATAATGTTGAACAATACCCCCATACCACTGGTATTTTTTTACGGGCTCTACATGTGCCATCAAAAAATCGTAACTACATGTAGCTCTCTACCCTGCCTACCCCTGCGGTGTAGCTTGGTCCCTCGCGCGCACACCCCCACAGCACAGTGACTCCCCCACGGTGTAGCCGACGAGAATTCAAACGTCGCCAGGTGGACCCCTCGCCGGTAACCATGTCGACTGATTGCGCCATCCGTAGACTGCTTCCTGCCCACGCCGCGCTGAACGGTGTCGCAGTCTATTGCGGTCACGTGACGGCTGAACTTCCTCCACGCCGACTTTTTGTGATCATTTTCTGCGATCGAAAATATTTAAATATACGCTGTGGCCATAGTTATGGCAGAACTTTGGAATTGCACTGCATAGAGCGTAGTTCAGAATACCAAACAACATCACCCAATATCATCAGTTTGAATAATTAAGAGTTGAAACTGCAATGGAAAAAATGCATCCGATATTGCGATACTTTGTCGATTTATTTATCATTTAAAAATTATAATCTAGTTTATATACCAGGCTTATCATCTCGATAGTTAGTCCATTCTGTTGATGTTTATGCAGCAAGTTTTTCCAATCTAGGCTAGCTACAAACAAAACACTAACTCTAAAAATTTCCTGAACTTGGATTTACGCAACCAAGACGATGAGCCGGTCCATTACATTACATACCCCATGCAACACTACATTAGTACATTACACGCTCATATAAACACGCGAAGGTTAAATTACTAACTTTGTACGCTTACTCAATTCGAATTACGAATTCACTTAATACTTATAGTAACTTGACAAACCCATAAATTCACACTGGCGCCTTCTGATTCGAAGAATTTGTATTTTATAGAAATACTTCGTTGCAAACTTAAGCCTAATTTGTTCACTTCGACATTCTTCGGCATTAAAAACTTACTTTCATCACTCTCCATCGGTCGAAGTTGGAGCCATCATTCTATTTAACTTGTCCTGATACAAGTAAATCATAGGCATAGTAAATTATTAAACACCATGCATTATTGGTCAAAAGTTCGACATTTACATTTAACAGCCAATCACAAACATTGTTTTACTCGTGCAACCTATTCTCTGCTAGGATTTTTGTAGTCAAGTTGGTATCTATGGACTTATCAAAAGGACTAATCTGTAGTCAAACCCTTAACTGATTGCAGCGAATTAAAATTCATTTATAGACATATATAAACAAATATTAAACAGATGAGTTGGTATTATTGCGAACGGTATTAGCTTTATAATATCTTTTGAACATTAAAACTGTATTAAAATAAAGCGCTAATAATCTTTACAGGTCTTAAATATCGAACTATGTTTTTAATGCTCATTTGTTCTAGTGTGCATTGATAAAAATATTTTAAGTTTGAGTAGTTTGTTTCCTGCGCTAGATAATCGATGTCAAAATCTTTTTTCAGTTCTTGACGTTGTATAATAAGCAGTAGACCTATGGCATCATGTGGGTTTATATTTAGCTTCAAATCTGTCAAAACCTAAAGAAATGCTTTGCTTCTGACTAATGACAACTCTTACATTCCATAGGTTACTTGTCTCCATAGCAACGCTGTTGTTCTGGGAAAGTATCAGGTCACAAGATAGCTGAGAAACTCAGAGCTTGGCGTAAATATAACTAAAGTTTCAAACGGTTGCTAATAGCAACGATATTATCTAATTGTAATCAAGTTGGAATAATTCTTATTTCGTCAAATATACAGATGTGGTCATAAGATATAAGTTAGGTGATGCCATGGATACAATACGAACCGTTTATGACTGATTTAGACAAATTGTTTGCTGTGCTACTGTGCATTACAGCTCCAAATGCAACTTATTCTACGGGTGGCCCTACTGATGCAATATAATGCATTATATTGCATCAGTGCCTCGATTTTTAAAATTCTTTTTACTGGACATGCGCAATTTAATGTATTTGTTACCGTTATGTGATATACCATTAACAGCTTGCTATTATTCAAAATGCATCTAATGTCTGTTTCAGTTCCACAATTAATACATGTCCAATAAAGAGAGTAAGTCGTAGTACGTGCATTCTACTACATGCCTTATTAGGCTCTGCCCACGCCCTTTGAACCCTGCCCCCATGACGTCATCACTCGCATGGCGCCGGACAATCAGCGACGTAGTCAACTGGCGCCAAACGGAAGCCCTCGGTTCTACAATCTACATACTGCGCGAAACAGGGCCGACCGCGTTCCTGTTGAAGGAGGAGGGACAAGGGAAGGACGTACGGGTGTTCATCGGTGACCCGCACACTTGCTCGTGTGCGACCTTTGTGAAGGACCGCGACCTGTGCAAGCACATCTGCTGGGTGCTGCTGAAGAAGTTTAGACTTGACCGCTATCAGCCGCGTCAGTTCATTAATGTCTTTGTTATTGAGTGGATTGCTTAAGTGATCATTGAATAATCAGTTTAAAAGCCAAAATGTATTACGTGCTATGTTGACCAACGATAACTCATCAGGCTCAGTGGATGGATATCGTACTGTTGTTTATTGATCAGTGTAAGAGGAAAGATCTACTTGCCATATTTGTCTTGCGTGCCAATTAATTTGCGTTTGCATTTGCACCTTTTACTTTGCTTACTTTAAAAAAATTAGACTCATACAGTAATTAAGATTGTTAAACTGCCAGCCTGACCCGGCTGTCTAAGGTCTTCAAGGCTGATAGTATTTATTACAGACGTCCTACGTGCTAAAAATGCAATTGTATACAGTATACAGTTGTAATTCAATATATTTGCTTTCAGTTTTTTATTTTGTTTCAATGAAACAGATTTTGTTTAAGTTTACAGTTTTAACTTTTTTGCTTGTTAACTTTCAGTTTTTCTGCCGCAGTGAGTTGGCAGCCCCGACTGACGGACAGCCAAATAAACGACTTGCTTCGAAGCGTCGTTAAGCCAAGCAGGGCAGCGCCGATCCTTGACCCGGGGGGGCACCAGGGAGGGGAGGAGGGTGGGGGGGAGGGGGCAGAGGGGGGAGAAGTTGCGCAAAGAGAGGTGGGGGTGGAGGACGTCTGCCCCATTTGTCAGGACGAGTTTTTGTCCAGTCATCAGCCGGTCACCTTCTGCAGGTCAGATCTTGGATACATAACATCTGAGCATCACCTTCAAAGTTTTACTCTGATAATGAATCGTGCATGTACAATTGTTTCATGCAATTAGTTGATCTCAAGGTTTTGGGTTTTAATTGCTATGTTTTCACTAGATCAATGTCATAGCTTATAACATGCAGTGCTTTTTTTGTGCATTTCATTTAAATAAAGCATGGCTTAATCTTGCGAGAGACCTTAGACTTACCGGCTAAGAAAAACAAATTTGAGACACATTTGTCCCATAAATAGCTTTGCCAGAAAATTTATATGCATAGCAAATTAATAAATTGATAAAATTTGATGTGATATACTTATAGGATTTTACGTAGAATGTGAATGAGCGTGCATGAGCTTCCGTATCATATCATATTCAGGCATAGCAGAATTCTTGTATGATTTTTTTTTAAAGTAATAATAATACAAAATTATTATTATTTAGATACTACAGACAATGAATATATTCACTGCTCGACTGTGTACAGATACGGCTGCGGCAACAACGTTCACATCAAATGCATGAAGGTCTACGCCGAGCACCAGGTCAAGGGCCCCGAGGGGGGCGGGGGAGGCAAGATCGAGTGCCCCCTGTGCCGCGCAGACTTTAGCTCGCTGTCTGCGCTGAGGGCCGAGCATCGCACGGTGCAGAGCGAGGCAGCACGCGGTGGTGCTGCGCGTGGTGGTGCAGCGCGTGGTGGTGCCACGCGCACCAGTCTGCACCCCGGCATCGTGTGTGCGGGGTGCGGGTGCGGGCCCATCATCGGCAAGTGCTACAGGTGAGATGGCGAGCGAGATTTGTTTAAGTTGTGTTACGTAACTGTTTTAATTTTTGTTTGCTATCTTGTTGGATTCCACTTGACGCCCATATTCGGTAGTCATAAGTTCCATTTTCAGAAATCAAGACTTGACTTCCGCTGATTTTAGTGAGTGAAAGGTCATTACAATGGACTTAGGATCATTTCGGTTGCAATGACGTCATCAGGGAATTGATGGTGTGTTGGATTGGATCAGATTTTTCACAAATGCATAAAGAAATTGATATGGTGATATGAATTAAAGATTTTCAAAGGCATAAAAAATACAAATGTACAAAATACAAAAATAGAAATTTAAATGAATTAAAGATGCGTTTATTTCTAAAGCAGCATGGAAGTCCAGCTAATTTTTATGCGAGTTTTTGCCTTTAATTGACTTTTTTTGCATAAAACTACTTTGGGTGTGAATTGTGAAGTTTATACTCGTTGTTTTAAACTTTGCGTCCATAGTTGTATTGGTTATGGTGTGTACAGGTGCCAAGTGTGTATTGGCGTGCTCTACTGTCAGGCTTGTTTCATTTCTTCCTCCCACACTCCACAACACGGCTTCGTTTATCGATCTGTGAGTTACCAATTACAGACCCATTGCGTCAACCCAGATCATAGCAATAATGCCTATGATAGTTTTCATGGATATATAGTGCTTTTGGACACCAAACAAGAATCGTGTGGGGTTCACAGTAGCTTTGTTATATTAGATAATTATTTCAGTTAATTATAATAGTATACTTCCTGGAAAGTTTATACAAAAATACACAGAATCTCATCGGATTTCCTCGAACTCTGATATTCAATTTTTTTTGAAGACTCTTATTTGACGGAAGAACCACTGCTAAGTAAGCTGTTTAGTGCTATTAGGATATCTGAGCCCAAATATTGAATATAAAATGTCAAACGTTCGTTGGACACAGCGTGAAGGGGAAAGATGGCGCGAGGTGAGCGTCCCTGTCGGCACCGCCGCTCCTCTATCGGAGGATGTTGTCAACGATCTGATGTCGAGGGACCTCACGGAGGCCGACTATGGCCTGCTGTCCCAGCTCGACGAGTCAGTTGTCTTCACTCTCTTTGTGGCACAGTTTAGGTTTAGTTTGAGTTTTATTGGTTTTTTGTCCGGACAACTTATGAAGTGCCACTGCTCCAAAGGCTAACTTCTTAATATTGTTTATTTTTGTGTGCAGGGAGGGTCCCTGTGCCCCCGGCGCCCCCAGTGACCTGACGGAAGCCTCCCTGCGCTTCCTTCCCCTCGAGCGACTGAGGCGCCGCCACCCCCTGCTGCTGCCCGGCCAGCAGTGCTGCGTGGGTGGTGATGATCATATATATCTTTCATTCGCATTACAGGCTTATAAACGTTAGCTGCGCTTATCTTTCGCGTCTTTGGTACTGCCCGTTATATACGGTTTCTGCGGCACTATTTCTACGCCTGTAATTTTACCGAGTTTTAAAAACAAATTGTTGCACACGAAAATTTAATGTTTTACAGTACTTTAGCTTCAACTTCTCTACTGCACTCCACCCTAATGGATGATTATTTGCAGGCAGTATGCTAAATAATTGTCCATTTTTCCCCAGGTTTGCCTGCGCCCCTACGCCCCGGGTCAAGAGGTGCGCACCTTGCCTTGCGCGCACAGGTTTCACCGCGCATGCATCGACCAGTGGCTTGTGCACCGCAGCCCCGCGTGCCCCTTGGATGGGACGGTGTACACACGCGCCAGGCTCAGGGCCGTCAGGGATGCACAGCTAGCCAACAGGTGGGATTTGTGTTTGTTGCTCGATTGGATGCGCTCAAGCGTTGATTGATTTGACATGCTTGATTTGATACACTTGATTTGATACGCTTGATTTGACACTCTTGATTTGTCATGCTTGATTTGATACGCTCAAGCTTGCTTGATTCACAAGGCGGATTTACAAATTGATTTACAAATAAAATAGATTTTGAAAATAGATTCAATAGATTTACTTACATTTTTATTTTCGTTTTCATTTTATTTTATTTTAAATAGCTTTTAAAATAATTTTCGGGAAAATTTTCAGGGAAGAAGGCTCGTAGTATATAATGTAACAATTCCTTAAGATTCTTGTATGATAATGCTTTCATCATTCAGCCCCTGATCTTTAAATTTTTATTGTGGTTGACAGCAAGCAGAAAACTTCAGTCAGTGATGGCAGTGTTCATTTAAAACAATCAAACATTGCCTCACGTTACCAATCCGTCCCTTCCATTCCCTCATCTCAGCACAACCGCCTCATCAACCTCGACCTAGATATCCATGTTTTCGCTCCTGCGCTCAGGTCACCTCCAGAGCTCGATCTATCCGCTGAGCCTCATCCCACTACCCCGGAGCCCATTGCGCAGCCTCAATCGGTCAATTTGAACAAATCGAAGATGAAATGGGCAGTAGAATCTAGAACAGAGGTGAACAAAGCTAAGAAACTGTTGAATGTTAGTCCCTCTGTGTCATCTCCTCTAAAGGGGCTTGTGGAAAACCCCCCCATGTCGCCTCACAGCTGGATAATGGTCACTGCCGCTGGCGGGAGAGAAGGGAGCTCTGGTGCTTTCTCTGACGCCCCACATGGGGGAGGGTATCGTTTTTTGTTAAGCGAGCCACATGGGGAAGGAGACATCCCTCGTGAAAACTCACTGGGTGGAGATTCAAATCTCTCTGGTCAGTCCGGGTGGAATCAACATTCTGGAACCTTCCGTTTGAATCGACTGTCTCTTAATTCCATCGACGGGCAAGTAGCAACCGTCGACACCATTTCACCGTCTATTCCCCAGGTCTGCGTTCATGGTTCTGGTGGCGGTGCGGCGGAAATTAGACCAGGGGGTGTTATTCATCCGCCGAAGGGTGGATTGAATCTACCACCACCGAGGGATGTGGTTTCCCCAATGGGTCAATATACACTCCCTGTCAGAGAGCCCAATATTCCTCTAGCGAGGCGACTAAGTTTACCCCCACCAAGGGGGCTCAATTTGCCGCCGGCAGGGATGTATACCGCCATGGGAAACCCCAGATTTGGGGTGGGTAGCGTTGCGGGACAGGCAGCAGGGGTACGTCGCCCTGGCGTGCGACGTTTTGCAGCCGCCGCACCTGGGGAGGTTCGCGGGGCGGCAGGGCGGCTGGAAGATCTGATGAGTCTTTATGAAACTGGGCTGACTGTTACTGGGCTGTCGTCGAGTAAGGGACGCAGGTTGAACCGGGAATAAAGGAGAGATGATTGGAGAACTGGATCGGGATTGTATTTTGCTGAATTTTGTATTGGTTTGTATTGTATTGCATTGAAAATATTTGTTGCGATCAGTTTTGGTAAAAACCTGCTTTAAAAAAATATTTTATGAAGTTTTTTGTGCGCAGTATTGATTCTGATGTTATTATAATATTTTGTATCTTGTAGGATTTTGAATTGTTTACGCTAACTGACAGATTGAAGATGGCTGGAAACTGACTTTTTTTATATTCGGTTTTTAGACTATTTTGCGATTGCATTTGGAACTATGTTACCTATCAATCTTCACAACTGCGCAAGAAATTTTCCATTATCTGTGAGCGTTTATATTCTTAATAGTTAGAAGGAGCGTAGATTAGTGTGGTAGTATGCTTTCTATATGTTTAAAACAAAGTCATTTAGCAAAACAATTCTTTGTTCCTCGGTTTGCAGGGGTCAAACCAGGCCTCCCACTTTCTTCATTCTATCACTTATAAATGACATTATTATCGCTGAAACCAAGTCAAAAATATGACAATGATTTTCCAATGTTAAATGAAGGATCAAATAAAAAGATTTTAATAAGTTCTTTTGAATGTGTATCATGCGAATGTGTAAGATGAAATATTATCTAGGTGCTGGATGTTAACATCTACTATCGTTGAACCTTATGTGAAGTATAATCAGGGGATTCATGCATTAGTTAGTTCTTCAGATTTTCTTGAGAGTTGTTAGTAATTATCTAAATCAAACTTATTTCTGAAATCAATCCGATTTCAACGCCCAACAACAAGAAGTCTGAACTCAGACTTTGGAACTAAAATCTGTCCGCGTGAGGTATGAGGATTTAAAAATATTTAGCAACAATACGATTTTTCTTCGTTAGCTTGAAAAGTTCTTCAGATTTAGAGTTTTATGAAATGCTTCGATGAATGAAGCTCCTGGTTGGTTATTGTGCTGAACATTGATGGGACATTTAACGTGTACTAGTCGAAACAATGCGCTGTTAAGTTTTCGGCATCTCTTCCTTTATTGAACTTTGTTTTATTGAGATATGACAAAAGATTTCATTATCGGGCAATTCTATTACCGCAAGGTTTGTTATCTAGACATTCCTGTCCGCATTGATTAGGGTGTGCCGAATATTCGTACACACAACATACAGGTATCAAAACATTATGCCCGTTTCAGAATACAGCTGCTGCACGAATGTTGATCTTGCCTCAAAATGCATTACACCAGATTTGCTATTTACTAAACTCTTTGCTGAAAAGGCTTACCTTTTAATATTCGTCTTCCATACTAGCTGTACTACAAAGCATTGTATTGCCTTTAAGTCACAAAAATGTTTGAGTAAGCGCAGGTTAGTCTACTAAAATATTGACGTCATCAAACGACGTTATCTAACTTGGCCTGCCACTTATTACCTTAATTACTTCACTTTCTCCGCGCAGAAAAGTGGGCTCTCAGCGAACTCAGCGTTTAGGGGGAGTGTGAAAGCGCTCAGTTCCACGGTGGCCAGGGTCACTATAGCAATTTGATTGCACCAATTGCGGCATAGCATGGATTACTTCATAATGAATTTATGTTGGTGAATGCCGTCGTAATACTGCACCCCACGTGTTTGATGTTAGTTTTTTGTCCATGCAGTCTAGAAGTTAAACGAGTCGTCAAGGCTGGAGTATTCTCGCCTTCCACTGTAGTAATCCAGACTGCTCGACACCACCATGTAGATGGCCGCAAGAAAGATCGCCAGCCCCACCACCAGGGCCACTATCAACCACCCTCCCATGGACTCAGACTGCGGCGGCGTTTTAAAGCTAACCGCCGGTGTGACGTCATTACTTTTAGCCTGTGTGACGTCATTACTTTTGGCCGGTGGAATGATGGTGTTCTTTGTCGTTGTTTGAAACTTGGCTGACGTCATCGGAGACGCCTGAGTGGTGGCTGGCGGAGGGCGCGCGGTAGTCAGCGGCGATGAGGCGGGTGGCTTAGGAGTTACTTGTGACGTCACGAATTGTGACGTAATGGCGGGGGAAGCTGTCTGGGCGTGTGACGTGTCGTTGGAAGAGGGTGTAGCGGTGTGGTTGAGGGAGGAGTGGTTGAAATGTTCTGCAGCAGATCAGAGACGAACTTTCACAACGCATAATAATGTTTGCAAATAAAATAGGGAGAAAGAGCAAGCTGTGTGAAAAAAGCATGAGAAAGCAGCAGCTGAACAGTGAAAAAACCAGATACTGAAGCACTTCACGTCACACGTTATTTGTTAAAAACAAAATTGCCATTATCTGCAGGCCCTTGTGCATCATATCGAAATTTAATAAGAACGTATGACAACGAAATGCATGCAAATTTTGACCTAAATGGCTGTGACGCCAGTCGATCAGGTGGTGCAGAAAAGCATCACATTTTCACACTCGATCACAAAATTATTTATGCGAAATGTTATTCAATATTCATGCCAATTTCAGCAGTATGATAAAATGAACACGGTGCGTGTAAGCATATCCAGGCGCAACATTGTCCGCGCGCGGTGCGTGCTCAAGGTGCGTCGATCAGTTTTCATTCAGGCACACCTTATGTCACAAATGCTACGGCGTGTGATAGTTGTGAGATAACTTTTGAGGGAAAGTAGTATCTCAATTTTTACTAAAAATTGCATCAATTCAAAGAAATATGGTTCGCATGCTCTGGAGCTGCGTTTTGGCCATCTATAGGCCACGCGTGTTTTAATTATTTATAAGTCTACTTACCTTCTATCCACGATCCATTAAGTGGGTGTTCGTCAAACCAGTCCGACAACCGCCCAAACAACGTCTCAAAATCATGTTGATCGTGCGAAGAAAACGCCGCGGCTGTAACGTTTCGCGCGTTGCTTCCACTAGCCATGGCGTTGGTTACACTTTGGACGACTTTGCTTGTGGTGGTGGATATTAATCCAGCAGGTGTTTGCCAACCCTGGACGGTTGAGTTCAGTTGAGGCAAAGTGGTGGTAACAGTTTTCGTCGTTGTGCTCACCAACACGTCTGACATTGAATCTCGCTTCGGATTGATCATTTCTTTTTCCACTGAATTCAACACTGGTGCCTGCTTTCCTTTTACGCTGTTCGGATGATGTTGCGCCTTGCCTGAACCTCCTTTCGTAGTGGTAGTGCCCAAGTGTTCCAGCTTTCTGTCGTGCGGTGAGGGCACAACCAACGTCTTGTTTTGAGGGGTGATCGTGTTTTTATTCGAGCTCTTGTTGTGTGGTAAACTCGCGTTTCTGCCCACAAATTGGGACCACTCAGCCGCGGTAGAATTGCCTGCAGTCTTGATACCTTGACTCGCCGTTGTCGGCGCCCCATGCTTGCCGCCCAGAGCTCCTTTTCTATATTCAGAGCTGAATCCCTTTGATGGTTTTCTCCAGAGGTTTGACCAAAATCCCTTTTTCGTATCTTCTGTGGTGTTTCTTGTCGCTGATTTATCCCAGGGTTTCTTGGGCCCGGTGTGGAGGATTGATGGACGTTCGGGATTCTTGTCCAGGTTTGCTCCGACAACCTTGATTTCGTCCAAGGCGAAGACAGTCGCTTGAATAAAGATCAGCGTGCAGATAGCGGACAGCAAAACGAACGTTAACGCGCGCATTTTTGTCTACTCGTCAACGTTGCTCTGAAGATTTTTCCGGATGGGCGGAATGAATACTGACCGAGAAACTGTCGGTTTCAAACGTAGCCTGAGTATAGCCTGGTGGCTTCTTCGAGATTTAATTTTTATGTGCAGGAGCAAACTTTTTCGTATGAAAAATTATGTATGCTGTAGATCTGGATGGTGAATTCCGTACGCTTGATTAAACTTGACTTTTTGACGTAAAATGAAATATGTACATTGTAAACCCTAACCTGTATACGGTCTTCAACGAACTTCTTTTCGCGTACGTAGGCCGCAATTCTAAAAATCAACGAACCCGTGTCAACGTCCTTCGAATTTGTACGCCAATTATGAACAGCGTGCCGCGGCAAAAACTAAGAATCTTTGTATGTTAGGCTCGTCGACTTTGAGCGTTTTGCCCTCTTTTGATGTTATTCTCGGCGGCTGTTAACACTGTTCTAGGTTACAGAAGCCGCGCTATACGCTATGCGTAGACTTCGAGAAATTATAGTTCACGAAAATAGCTCGCAGCTATTATTGCAGCTAATCATGTGACGTATGACCACCCAACGATTTTCGATCGATGGCTTCGATGCAGTTCTGTTGACTGCATGGGTAGCCTTTAGCAGCGCTCGAAGCAGCAAATTTGAAGCGGGGAGGCCGATTCTTAATTCTTAATGGTGGGGGGGGGGGGGGAGGGGGCGGCTTCGCAGGTGGTGGATCGATTGATGAGCTTTTAAAACATAAGGGGTCACTTAACCTCGAGCAATATCATTAGCTTGAATTAAGGGCTGATATTTGATTGCTAGTCTATTTCATGTTTCCGGCTGAATAAAAATTTAGCTTCGAAATAATTTTGCTTTGCGAAAGTCGGGTCTTAGAATCGTGCGGAGGGGGATGGGAGTGAATCGACCCCGCTTTTCAAGTTTATCGTTTTTCTCGAAGTAGGGGCATCAGAAAAATTGGCGGGGGGATCCAGCCCCCTAATCCTCCACGCTTTATCTTGGCGTGGACATAAATTGCTAAGTCACGTGGTGTGGACATCTGGATGTCGCTTGGTCATCCCTAGCTACTCATCGACCGAGCTGGGAATGCATGAACATTGTATAGCCCAGGCCTACATTGGATTGGATAGGCTGTTACAGAGTACAGACTATTGTTATAGGCTAAAGCCTACATCGTGATTTTTTTAAACAAGACATCAAACACATCAAACATTAACACATCAAACATTAACACATCAAACATTAACACATCAAACACATCAAACATTAACACATCAAACATTAACACATCAAACATTAACACATCAAACACATCAAACATTAACACATCAAACATTAACACATCAAACACATCAAACATTAACACATCAAACACATCAAACATTAACACATCAAACAC
>JAQIWG010001452.1:0-24489 GCA_034695025.1 Chamaedrilus cognettii
CCATGATGACTAAATGTACTGACCCATGATGACTAAATGTACTGACCCATGATGACTAAATGTACTGACCCATGATGACTAAATGTACTGACCCATGATGTCTAAATGTACTGACCCATGATGACTAAATGTACTGACCCATGATGACTAAATGTACTGACCCATGATGAAGAAATTTAATATTCACAAATGAGGATGAGATTGTTGACAGCTAAACATGCAGCTATTTGATATGGGCAGGGCCTGGATTTTGGAAAAAATTCACCAAAAATTTGCCAAAAGACTTTTTTTTCACCAAGCAGTACTGTTTTTCGCCAAATGTGGTACATATTTGTTCCCTTCAGGTGCACTGGAACATATCAAACTTATCGCTCTGTTCATCGCCATAGAGCCAGTAGTTGAGCTTCTAAGAACAAAGCATGAATAAAATATTCGACAAGGGCTTTTGCCAAATGGAAAAAAAATCGCCAAATACAAAAAAGATATTTTTTGGCGATTTTGGCGACTGGCAGATTAAGCCGTGGGTGTGGACAACAATAACATCCGTTCGCCTCGGCCTCTGCGTCGTGGTGACATTATTCCGTTTTGGCTGCTATTCTGTTCAATGACGTCCCCCCCTTGGGAGTCAGTATTCTGCGCTCCCAAACATCGATCATTGTGCGCTAGGCCTATATGTATCCAAAAAATCCAATTAGTTGCTTCAGAAATTCTTCAGAAAGGGGACACGACACTTTGTATCAAAGTGTCATTATTCTGGGGCAACGCGCTGCAACAGAGTCAGCCTGACAATTATTGAAGCAGAAATCACACAAGATGAAAACATTGCCTAAGGGTCTGTCAATCAAATTTTTTAGACTTTCATCAGATCTTTTACACAATTTGCTTTGGAACAACGTTCACAAAACTTTGATGTTTAACCATAAATCAAATGCAATTGATTGACCGATACATTTCGCCTGTGCCCCTACCCCCCCCCCCCCTCTACCCTTTATCTTCATCCCCTTTCCTTTAAATGGTCTATCATGGCTTTACTGTCGCTAATATGAGGCAGAAGTTGCTGCCAGAGATCTGGAGAGCGATCGGACACGCTCTTGGCCCGGCGGCTTTCTTCGCTAGACATTATTGAATCTGATGGATTTATCGCTTCAAAGACTTTGTCTCTGTTTATCGTCCATAATCCTTTCCTTGGCATCATCTGCTGTTTTGTTTATCGTAATGCGATACCGCTGACGGGCTCGGCTGCAATAGCTTAGCTATGTAGTCAAACCTACACGGTATGTCAGGCCTAGACAATGATTGTATCATTGCAATAGGATAAAATGCAGATTGTTTTTTAAACAGTCGAGCAAAACTTAAACAAATCGGTCCATGCTATTTTATGGATCCTTTATCTGACATGGATCTATATATAGACCTACAATTGTTGGTTTCTTTTATCATATTGAAAAATACCACGTAGGGCGAATTGAACACTAGTGTTACCACTTTAGTTTCTCTGTTGAAAACTTATGGCATCTCAATGTCATGAGCTCAAAGCTATTAAAGACTGTACAAGTCTCACATTATATTAATTCTATTGAAGATTTACAGTCTCGCATTATCTTAACACTATTAAGACTCAGTCTAACATTAACTTAACTTTACGAGACTTACAGTCTCATAGTATTTTAACTCTAAATATTAAAAACTCAGTCTTACATTATCTTAACTCTGTTAACTGCTCACAGCTTCACATTATCTTATCGCCATTAAATACTTACAGTCGTATGCATTTTTAGTTTGCATTTCAGATACGCGCCCGCTACCAAAGAACCAAAGACAAGAACTTATGCACATGTATTTGCCGACAAGGATAGGCTCAAGTTCGCTGGATCAACTCAGTTATCAGACCAAATTTAACCCTGCATTGGAAAACTGAGCATTAAACCTAGCGCGAGTTGGCACTAGCTAACACCACACTGCAAGCACCGTCACTTAAGGAGAGGAACTTAATGTGAATGGCGAACTTAATTTGAATTGCGCACTTCACTTTCTCAAATTTCCCACAGTCTCTTTATGTCAATTATATTATTTTTTAACCACTCCTCCTAGCCTACTTAGGCTACACAGTACACAAACGTCTGCTCAATGTTATTCAACTGCCAGACCCTAGAAAGGTTACAGACGCACGTTTTCTTTTCCCCAAGGCAATCCTTGGCGTTCGGAACAAGGCACCGTGTCAGCCTGGTTGAAGGGCTCCGGGGCCCTATGGACCTGTTGCCGCCCCGGCCCCGTGTCATGCTATGTCAGATGCTGCCTAGTTGGGATCAGAGTTGAGAAACGCCAACTGACGAAAAGAATGATTTGTGAGAGACGTCTGCTTAAGCTGTAGCGGTCGATGAGCGAGCCGTCAGCGCTGATGAAGATTAGCTTTGTGCCTCTGTGATCTATTAGACATGTAGGATTGTAGGTTGTTTGATATTTTTATATAGGCTACAGCAAATTATGCAACGAAGCGCTGTCAACACAGCCAAAATTAAGGCAATGGTGTCTGATGCACAGAAATGTATTATATAGGCTGTTGTTGTTGCTCAAACGCGTGTTGAAGTAGGCCTACCAAGCTCACAGATCACAACAGGTTTCAACAAAAGACATAGAAGGAAGCTAGAACTAAAATTCAAAGAATCAGGATCTTCCCAATGTCAATATTTTCAGCTACAAATGTATCATAACAATTGAAAAACTTGGCTTTGTACATTGAGGATGATTGAATAGATTCTCAGAGGGTAATAGTTGCAAAAATCGACGACCTGGTAACATTAAATTCAGCTAAGTTAACATAGCACCTAGAGATAGATTGCAATGGGTATTATTGCTTGAAAGGGAAAGTTGACTGGCAGTTGGGGATTTCAACCAAGAATAAAAATCCTGGTTACAGTCGCAGGTAAATCCAGAATCCTGGGGGGTTATTGTGCAAACGGACACAAACACAAATCACTCTGCTGGTTCTGCTAGCTATAGCCTACTAAGCAATAGTAAAACATTCAGCAATAAAGGCTTTGAGCCGCATACATGTAGTGAAAGCAGTTCACAAATTTCCCTTCACATAATTATCTAGAAGAAATCCAACACTGGCATTTGTCAAGATAAGCTTCGCTGCTTTCAGTCGCTCAATTCTTGTGGTAGCCTACACGTGAGTCAAACTGATGTTGTTCTACAGCGGTAGAAGAAGATTGACATTTATAAATCCAAGAAAAGCCGGCAGCGCTTTCAACGCTACACGACAACAACATTCAGCGATTTTGAGAAAACCAAATCAAATAACTCCACTACATCCAGAAAGCAAAACTCAGGCGATTCACACCTAAGCCATCTGCGTTTCCAGGCCGAAGGCTGAAATTCATTTCGGGGATGGGCTTAATCCTTGCGGGGGGGGGGGGGGGGTTTCCGGAGGGGGATGGTTCGACAACTTTAGCCACAAACACATTCTGTAAAAGATTTAGGAACTCTTCCGGTAAAACTATATGGCAAAATAAATGTGTGTTTTGATTCTGGGGGGTTAAAGCTCCATCCCTCCTCCAGTCTACGGCCCTGTTGCCACTCCGGTGCAAAATCCATGGATGCGCTGTTTAGGCTCCTACTATGAGCCTTGGAGTAATTATCAGAAAACGCCATGAACATCAGGCATTGAGAGCAATTAGTCCGCATAATCAAATAAACAATTAACGCCTAGCTGTACGACTACAGTATTGTTTTCAGTGAGTTCGCCGCTCACGAGACTAAACAACCACGGCTCCTGCAATGTGCACAGCCTAAACGAGGTTATCGAACCAAATGTGGGACACATTTTAAACAATCTCCACGCTGTGATAGGAGTTATGCGTAGCCTGCAGTCGGTGCAAAACACCGCACAGTAGTTAAATGTACTCAAACTAATAGCATTAGATTACTTGGCCATCGGTAAAACTACTATCTATTAACACTGCAGGCGGGCCTAGCTGTACATGCGACAGACTGTAGAAGGACAATAACAGTAAGCTGGTGTCATAGTGTTATGCCAATATTTTTCAAGCAATCTAGAATTTTAGAGAAGCTATCTACCGGCACCATCACAAAATAATTATATATCATTGAAGTATGTTACAAGTTGCAAAATTCTAGTATTTAACATAACGCGTGCAATGCATGTAATGCATGCATGTACTCAGACAGGACATCATTGATTACAGCGATTACAATGATTACAGAGATTACAGTGATTACGCGAATGATTACATCATGCAGTGATTACGGCCAACAGGTTCTCCTGTCGATTGGCAGGATGAAACGTTAGTCAAGAAGCAAGCTCAGACCGGAAGGCAAACATAATTCATGAGAAATATGACACAGGACATTTGATCTCCGCGTGCCCACTGCAGGATAAGCAGACGACCCTACAGTTAATGCATTTACATAGGATTCTAATTTATCACGGTAAATGTTTCATGTTTATTTCTATTCCCCATGTTGGTGCTTGAGGCTAACCGTAGGATCGCCATCTTTGATCCATGAACTAGCTCAGGGAGAGATAGCAGCTCGGATACTTTGACATTCCTAAGCGGATGTCTGTTGCTGATAATGTTGGAAGTCGAGGTTTATCATGCAAAGATTATCCCGCCAGCATATAGGACATTGTCAGACTACATCCCAACATCAGCATCATGGTAATGGCAGACCAGAAGATTTAGGGATAGGCCTAAATAAACTCCCTGATGTGCAACAAGCTTACAAACAGTACTATTTTAACTGTCACATATAATTCAAATTGCACCAGGACTGTGCTCCTCAAAAGCAGGGAGGCCTATAGCCCATAACGCAAAAATTAAATACTTCAGAAGTCTTAATAGCACATTGGGCAAAGTAGGGTCAGCACTGCCTGTTGCGGTTACGTTGTATCTTGCTGCATCTCATTGTAACCCCATTTTGTTTTATGGGTTGAAGTCGCTGTGCCTCAACAGGTCCAACTACAGCAGTATCAGTTATGCTTATAGTTCAGCCTACAGGAAGCTCTTCTCCACCTTTGACAAGAACACAATTACTCTCTCACAGTATTATTCTGATGAATTACCAGCGAGTTATGTTGTGGACATACCCACACTAAATTTTTACGACAAGTTGAGTGAGGCAAACTTCGACCCAGCCAGTATTCTATTTAAATGGTTTGGAAAAGAAGACCGGATTGCAATAGATAATAAATATGGATTTGATTGGGCAAGTGCGAGAACAAACAATTATAATTTGATCCATATGTCTTTTATGAATCACTGTATTACATTACTTGAATAATGAGTGGTTGGGCAAATTGTAATTGATCAAGTTCAAATTGGTGTACCCTAATATCGTTGATTGATTCTGTTTATTTGTTTAAAATTCTCAAGAACAAGCCTGGTAGTTGGTTGTGACATTAGACGTTTTTCTTATTATGAGAAAGACCAGTTTTATCTCCATTGAAATATTCAATCTTGTGTTGGATGCGGTACTTCGTTCGGCTGGTGTCGTTGTATTATTTGAATTGTTCCCTATACTACACTGCTTGTGTGAAATAAAGATCTATGTATATCATCAACCAAAAATCTGAATTTCACAATGCATGAACTTAAATTTAATCCTAATTCACAGGGGCGTAGCCGCCTAGATGATTGGTGGGAACGCGTACCTCCTAGGCCTACAGATGGGGGTGTTCCCATGATGATTTTGGACCGGTCCCCACCATGATTTAGCCCTAGTCCCCCCCAGCTGGATTCCACTATCAAGATTGTCTTCAATTATAAACAAAGCATAATAGCGTTGATAGTTACGTGTGTAGAATCTATGGATGTAGGCCTATGTATGCTGCACTTGTAACGTATCAAAGCCTTGCGAGTTCAGTCAGAAGTTAAACCTTTCATAGCAAATAATCACTTATTGGATTATTGGGTTACTACTCACCAATCAGCACACCACAAATCTCCACTATCCTCGCGTTCTTCATTTTCGCGTTGAATCTTCGCTTGAAATCTATTGAAACACATAAAACTTAATCCCTTCTGCTACAAACTGTTCGACAGCCCGGCTACAGCACGAGAAGTCGGGGTTTCTCTTCTGATGTGCGCCACTCCTAATAGACTATGCGAATGAGCGCAGGTTCCGACAGCTAGGTCTAAAGCGTTATTTATAATCTCAGCGGCAAGTAGCTTCAGCAGTTGCTGCCTCGTCCAGGGCTTCAAAGCTTCAGCGCAGGCCCAGCGTCTGACTTTCAATACTGCCGCCTGTGTAGGTTACGGCTAGGCAGCGGCTACAAGGCTGCGGAGAACGCACCCCTCTCCAAAATAAGTTGGCGAAAGTTTCTCTGGACCCGCGTGGCACGCATTGTAACGTTAATTAAAATGGTCCATGCCGTCTATGCGTAATACAACGGGAATATCTCTGCGTGGTCCCGTTGGCTCGTGGTTATGATTTTTGTTAAATCTAGGCACTACGTAGCACGCTACAGTCATGTAGTGTTGTGCGCAATGGGCCTAGGCTACATCTATTAAAATTATTAGGAAATAGAAGTGCAGCTTAAACAATTTGACAGTGTCAATCTCGCTGCGTATCAAAGTCAATTTTTATGACGCATTCATCTCGTAAGCTTAGGCTACTGTTCATAAACTACGAAACTAACTAACCGACTTTTGTGGTCTGTTATGTTGATGTTCATTTTTTCGCACAGGTTAGACGTTTTTCTCCCTGATGCATGCTGGAGCTGGGTTTTTTTGTTCGGCCAGATGCTCTTCCTGACGCCAACCAAATAATAAACTATCTGGTTGGTTAGTAATTTATCTGTTGATAAAATTATTAGTAAACTAAATCGTAAAATCTATTGACACGGTAGATCGTAACAGAGTATCCTAACATTTAGAGACATTCCAAGTTCCCATGCGACTAGAAATTAGTTAATTAGCGGTCACTCATCGACAGCGGTCAGAGAGTGTGCGTAGAGAATGCTTCATCAGGCCACGCCCTGCAGATAAAGATTTGACTGGATGGAGTCGTGTGGGTTTCAATTACCTGCTGCCGCGCTGAGCCAGAGCGATAAGCAGAAGCTAAGCGAGGCACGGTCGTGTACTGTGAATGTTCAAGACAGGCTTAGTTAGCATGTTTAGTTGGCCCAGTTTTTAAATTTTGGACATCACATTTGAAATTGTAATCGACAAAATCGGCTGCAACCTTGCAACACTGTTGAAATAATATCAGATTTAAGTGTAGCCTACATGACTGTAGCATTTTATGTTAAGGCCTTGACATTTTTGATCGGTACACGAAGCCTTCAGGAACAATATCGTTAGGTCTAACTGCAATACTAAATATATAGATAACGTGGCTCTTTTTCACTGCTGGGTGACAAATAAAGTTAGTCCCTGAGAATTAATTTTAACTTGACTTCAGCTGTCCTAGACCAATGGCAGCAGCATGTAGTGATGTAGGCCTAAAAGATGGCGTTAGGGAAGTTGTAGTGAACTCGCGTAGCGATTTTATGTGCTGTTTTATGGCTCAGCTATTCGCATCCACGGGAAGGGGGGAGATAGCGGTGATCGCCTACCCCCTGGTTTTTTTAGAATGTTTATTCCAGATGATGATGGTAACGAGTCCTTTTACAGTTCAACTCTAATATTGTGGGAAAAGAGAGCAATCGCCCTTCCATGATGAAAGTGAATCCGCCACTGGGACCAGCGTGTATCTCAGACCTGCGAAAAGTTCGAAGAATATTTAGCGTGAGAGAGCTTTATTGTTTTAGCTTGTCATATCATCAACAAGACTTAGTAGGCCGAGCGAGTTACTATCTATGAATAGTCTGAATAGGCGGCGGCATTGTACAGAGCTGCTTCAATCTGATAGTTTCTCTTTCACTGAAAACCAGAACGTCATGCGAGCAAAATTTGGAATCTCGAAATATGGATTTGTGCTGAAGTAACGTTTGGCCCATTAAGATATTACAGGCGGTAAACATCAGTTATTATAAAACAAATTATGACATTAATTTAAAAGTTCAACGATATAACGCCATAATTGTTATTGTTAGCAAACGAGCCTAGGCATAATGGACATGACATCAGACAAATTTAAGAATGAAGGCTTTCTAAGTCTTTTAGAAAGCAATGTTGCCCAACTATCGTTTGTGAAGGCTACCCCGCTCGCAGCGGTTTAGTTGAAATTGGTGATAACAGTCTGTGAGAACCCTGTTATTGACGCTGACTAAGTTTTATCGGCATTTGGCGCGATTCGGCGAATTCGGCACGACCTTGTGAACGCGATATGTAGATACTGGATTACAATGAAACAGAAACCGCCGGAAAGCAGCCTATGAACGGAAGTCAATGATTCGGATTTAGCTGTTTCCGGAACTGGAAGTGAAAATATCCATCAGCTTTGAAAATAGGTTACATTTAGATATGAATATGAAACTTTGTTACCATCGAGCGATGATGAAAAAACATGAAGTCATATAATTATAGAAGCGTTACCCGATGTGATTGTATGCCATTCGAACATCAACTGGAGTTTCAAAGGATTACAATAAGATTGAATCAATCAAAAACTAAGGAAAATGAACAAAGCAAGTGTATAATTTATATATATATCTATCATAAGTTAATGCCATGCCATAAGATGCGTCCATAAGATAGTGATACGAAATGACAGACTATTCAATTACGATATCAATTTAATTAGCTGTCCGCTAATATTGCAAATTTGTAAATAGGTTTAGCATCAGAAAAATTCACTATATTACTTTCTGGCATTTTCCAGCGCGTGCAATAATTATCTGATTGCAGACGAAATAAAAATTAAAAGAAATTAAACTTATTCAATGAATAGAACAATAATCTATGCTACAGCATCTTAAAAAAGTCAATTATAACATACCAGTAGCTATACTTGTATTTCTTGAAAAAAATTGGGCAACTCTATCAATAATAATGAACGCATAGCAAAATGTATGCACAACAGAATGACGCTTCATTTATGGATGCGTAACTCTAAAACATACCGTAATTATTTTCATCAAACACTTGCGGGATGATTCAAATTAATGCTTACAACAAGATGGACGATGGCAAGTGAAACAGACCGATAAATCAATTATTAAACTGTGTCACGCATTAATTGGCAAAAAAAATAATCAAACAAATCATGGTATAATCTGATGATAATTGATCAAGTAAGGCATACGTGCAACACTCAAAAATATACAATTATTATAAGTGTAATAGATATAGGAGTGAGAGGTTCAGGATTGTAACGATATATATTTATATTATAATTGGTGAGCAGTCAGAGTCTAAAGGTCAATCAAAATACAACAATATATATATATATATATCACTAGCTGGGGTACCCGGCGTTGCCCGGGTTAAGAAATACTGAGAATGGAAATGGAACCCCTCCACTGGGTGTCCCATGCCCACACCGACACAGTAGTGAAGGTTTCAAGTGAAAAGCTGCAAAACTGTGGAAATGCATCCCGGTCAAACGGACGCACACATAAAATCTTCTCTTTATTTATATAGATTACAATCCTGAACTCTCCATCCTATATCTATAAAACATAAGCAGAAGTCCAGTCTTTTCAGCATTCACAAAATTGACACCTACTTTAGACTACTTCGTAGGACTGAATTTACTAAATATCAAGGATTCACAACTTTAAAGGATTTATTTTACTAAGCAACCAACAAGACAGACACATGAATAGATATTTACACAAATAATGTCCATCAACTAAGATATGATTTCACTAATAAATAGCGGTCTTGATATTAAGTCTTGAAATAGCACATAAAAAGCAGAATTATGAAGGAATGTCAGGGACGGTTCTGTGATCTAAAAACACTTCAGAGCTTTCATAGAGGGCACATAAATAAAAGAAAACCAGACGAATGTGTCCTATAGTTTAGATTAGAAGAAATTAGACTAATGCGTCCAATATGCCCTGAGGGATTTGAAAAAATGAACTTTCTATTCCCCCGTTATTTCATCCACACTCCATAATATGAATCCTTATTTTATTACAATCCAATAGCAAGTAAATAATAACAACATGCATAATTAGGTACTGGACTTAATTAAGGCACGTGTTAGTGTATGGTGCGAATATCAAATGCATATGTAATATATTCATCAAGATATAAAATTGCTAAACGGTGCGAAGTCAAAAAGTATATGAATGTGTGAATGGGACAGAACCATACATCCGACCAGGGGTTTAGCCGCCTGGGTCGATCGTGTGAAAATGTCTCCACCACGAACCAGGGCGTCCCCACCAAGAATTTGTGTGATCTCCACCACGAATGGTTCATAGGTCCTTACTAGAACTCCACCATGCTTTCAGAAATAGGCAAGCACTGCTAAGAATGCCCTCAAAAAAATTCATCAGCACCCCCCCCCTCCCCCCCGAGTTCTGCACGGAAAGTCAAAAGTCTCAGCTGGCGAGGACGGTACCCACCATCACAAAATAGTCCTACTACGCCCCATGCATCTGGCCCGAGCATGATACAAGCCAACAAAGCCTCAAAGGACATTCAAGCATATAAAGCATATTGCAGCATCAACTTTATAACTAGCGCGAATTGCAACAGTACTTTATCTCAAATCTCACTAGCGTCAAGTATTATGCTGATAGCCAGCCTATTGAAGAATAGAAGCATTTGAAATGTGGGGATGGAGAAGAATGGAGAAGATTAGTTGGACAGAGAAGGTAACAAATGAGGAGGTATTGAGGAGAGTGGGGGAAACAAGAACTGTGATTAAAGTCAGAAGAAAGAAAAACTGGATTGGACATGTAATGAGAGAAGAGGGTTTGTTGAGAGGTGATGGAGGGAAGAATGGAGGGTAAGAGAGGACCGGGAAGGCCAAGTATCGGAATGATAGACGACCTGCTTAAGAAGGAATCGTATGTGGATATGAAAAGAAGGGGTGAAGATCGGATAAGGCGGAAGATATGGACACCAAAGACCTGCCATGTGGCAGAGCACTGAAGAGAAAGCCAGCCTAATTCTAACAGGCATTTGTAAGCAGCCCATTTTCTCGATCGTATCACATTTGTAGCAGAATAACTCTTCACGATACTTTAATATTATGATAAAAATTATGCTCGCTATCAGGATGCCCGTATTGTAAACGTGTGCCGAAGCACTTGAGAAGTGCGGTGGAGATGGATGTCTACAGATGGCGTTGACGCCCTATACCAAACTACATTTCAGAATAACGCCAAAGTTAGATTCGGATGAAAAGATTCATTGGGTCCTAACAGCGTATGAACACGCTCTGCGCTATGTCACTATGTCATGCTGTGGACGACCAACATACAAATGAATTGCTTTAACAATAAATCGCGTGCTTAACTGAGCCAAAGAAATAGAAAATTAGAGCCTTGACAAACAAACAAGTTTAAGTCTAATTGGCTGTAGTATCAGCGTGACATTGCTTAAATAGATCACCTGAAGAGAAACTAGACAAAATTGCATCCAAAAAATGCAAAAAAACCTTTTCTCACCATATCTCACAATGGCAAAGGCTTCTACAAAACCATTTCAAATATTTGTTGAATACGTCTAAATTTACATCTCTATTCAAATTTCTTAACTAAAGCATTTTCTTTTAAACCAACGGTACAAAAGTTCATATTTTAAAATGCGTTTTTCATTGGCGTTATATTGCAATCTAGACATGTCGTATTGATGTAACACAACACTCCAAGTTGCGCATTTTTCATACAGTCAACACTTTCAATTTCTTCCACACGATCATTGCCACATAACACTGGGTCATTTCAAGTCCACAGTGTTACGATTGAGTTGGAGTTGAGTTAGCGTGTGACAAGTTAGATTCACATTCGTATTGACATTTTTGCCGTTGTCTATCTGTTTTGACATTATAATGTTATTCCGAATGTGAATAGGTATGTGAATCTAACTTGTAAGACGTTAACTCAACTCCAACTCAATCCTAACACTGTGAACTTGAAATGACCCATTGTCATTACCAAACAATTGCATGATTCAATATATTGTCATAATTCTCAGTTCCACACACACAGGAGCAGATCAAAAAAACTCCAGTCCTTTGCAAGCACCGCGCTATCAATAAATCACAGAACAACTTCTGATGAAATCCATATTATCGTGGTTGCTAGGGTGATTACTTCTACAGTGAAGCCTCCTTGACCTTATGGTGACCCCTCCTTGACCTTCTTGGCAGCGACGACGTTATCCCTCAGACTGGAGAGGTCCTGGGAGACGTGCGCCTTGATAAAGGGATGGTCCAGCAACTCCGCCGCAGTTGCTCTCCTCTCCACCTCCACCTGGCGCAGAGAAACATGCGAAAGTTAGGCCTAATCCAAATAATTTGTTTGATATTTTTATTGCAATAAATATTCTTCAATTAGAACACGCATTCAAAATATTATATTAAGTTAGGAAAAAGTTACTAATCCTAAATGCTGTCATTAAGGATTAGTTTTAATCGCATCACGAAAAACATTAAAATACATTTGCATCATAAAATTAAATGAAGCATTAAAAAAAATTCGAGCAACTTTGAACGACGTATGGTGGATAGATGAAACAACATACTGATAAAACATACGGAACAAATGGGTTTTGACAAATCCATCATAATAAGATTACTAACTGTTAAACGTACATGGTTGATAAATACAAGTCTTGATAAATATTTCATGGCATAATACTAATAATATATTATTACACCTTTAATTATTAATTTAATTATTAATTTATATAATTATTAATTAATTAAATTATTATTCACACATATTATATTTATTAGCACACCCAAAATCATCGGTGCTTTCTTTTCACTGGGTACTTTTCAGTACGATTTCACATCTTAAATTAACGGAATCAGTACATTTCCGCCTCGCTCGGTTTAAATTAACTAAATAAATTTCAAACTTCAAAAGATCGAGTGACAAAGACTAATATACCCAGTAACTACTGACATAAATCCACATTTCACAATATTGCAAGCATGTTAAAAAATACTACACACGCAATTACGTCTCTTAGTTGATCAAGGGTGAACAAGTCAATTCGCTGCTCAATATCAACACACAATGCTGCTCCGGCTTTACCTCCAGACAGCGGTCGAGAAAGCTGTGAAGTTCAGGCGACGACTTGGAGGGGTCCTTGAGGGTCGGCTTGCCATTGGCTGCGATGAGGTAAAGGGCGCGTATCGGGGTTTCGTTGAGATACGGCGGCTCCCCCTCAATCATCTCTATCACCATGATGCCAAGGCTCCACACGTCCACCTTGTAACTGTACACCTTCCTGCAGCATATAAACAAGTATATCTTCTTAGCATAGTATATAAAGGCCCTTACTTAACACCTAGTCAGATATTTTAGTCAAAATGCACTTTGTGACTGCGACTTTGCTTAGCATAGCATCCACTTCAGCCTCCTCCTCGATCGTCACGCAGCGAGCCTCGACGAGTCTGTCTGGCATGGCGCTATTTTGAAGCCTTTGTCATCAGTGTTCTTCACCATAGTGCAGTAAAACTAATGAAGTATTAACTGATGAAAAAGACTTGTTATTATTAATAAAAGTATATTAATAGTATAAATTCATTTTTGGTAAAATTATTTTAAAATTATAAACGCATTGGTAATTGAAAATATATGAATTGAAAATTGCTTTTAATCAAATAGTGTTTAATTTTATTATGATATATATTTTATAAATATATATATAGATTAATCTATGCTGAAGACTAACAGCTAAACCTTGCTCCCCTTTCACTTACCACCAGCTCTGAGCACGTTTATTCTACAGATATTTAATCAGCATCGTACAAATACACACGCTTTGAGACAGCAAAAATTACAGGAATGCTCCAATAATTGATCTAAATTCAATACACAGCTCAAAAAAAACACAGAACATATCCAATTATAAGAAGCATAAAAAGCGCCAGCCGCTGACCTTGACACCACCTCTGGCGCCATCCAATAGGGCGTGCCGACCATCGTAGTTCGCTTGTCGCGGTCCGGCGTCACCTGGGCGCAGAACCCAAAGTCGGTGAGCTTGACCTGTCCGTCCATGCCGAGCAGGACGTTGTCTGACTTGATGTCGCGATGAATGATGTCCTGTCGGTGAAGGAAGGCGAGTGCCTCCAGACAACACCGACAGATCCCCGAAATCTGACCCTCGTTCAGCACCTGCGGATATCATCGTTATTTACGACAAGTGCTATTAATAAAGTGTATAAATTGTTAGAAGCCGATATAGAACAAAATATTTGGCATTCTCCATCCGCGTAATATCGTTTGTTTTGTTGTTTAAAGGCACACCGACACAGAAGTGTCATTTAGTGCCTGGCAACGATACGATGTCGTCGTGTGTTTCGTCAAAGTCAGTTTCATGACGCTCAGGGGCTGAGCAAGAATCAACACCGAAATCAGTTTTGAACTCTAGCGTCGCTACACTGAAAATAAACATGAAAATACAAACACAAAAGCCCCAGCGTACAGTTTCCGTGACGACGTCAGTGAGCGCTCCGCCCTCGAGGTACTCCATGACGACCCAGAGGTGGCTCTGCGCGCTCGCGCCCCCCACGAGGAAGCTCTCGATGTAATTGACGATGTTGGGGTGCTGGTTGTCCCTCATCACCTCGATCTCTGTGATGATGAGCTCCTTCTTGGGCTGGTTTGCGAGGTCCATCTGCTTGATCGCAACCACCTTGCCGGTGGTGACTTCCGTCGCGACGCAGACCGTGCCCGACGCGCTACGACACCGCACCGTTTGAATATAGAAGTTATTTAGCGTTTTTCTTTTTTATATCAATTACATCATCATGAAATATAGTCACAATAACTGAGTTCATAGTACAAAGAAATCAGTTGAATTAAACAGATAGAACGGACATCTCTATGATTAAGCATAGAATTATGATCAAATGCTACTAGTCATTTGTAAAAATAATAAGCTAATAATAAAAATTAGATAATAGTAAGCAAAAATAAATAAAAGCAACTTATGACACAGGCCTATTAACATAAGAAAATTTTCAGCCACGACTAGCAAAAGTCACAGCTCATACAACTAAGCAGCTCAAAAAATCGAGAAAACCAAAGCCGGACATTCATTCATTTAATTGTGGAGAGAGCCAGCCCATACCCAGATCCAACCTTGTCTCGCACATTGTACTTTTGCTTAGGGTCACCGCTCGATACCAACTTCTCTACAATAAAAGCGCGCAACATCATCTCTGTTCCAAAGCAAAATGGTGCGGCCGAATGGTAGCATCTACGAAAAGTTTACGCCGTTGCATTACAAGTTAAAATATACGGGCAATTAAAGAAATATTAAATGAAAGTCTACATAAATTTATGGAACATTCTAAGACGCAGAATTTCTTTGTCCACTCACAGATACTCACTTACGTACATACCTCTCTGAGCTAATCGCGACAACAAAAAGCTTATTGAGAATTAATAAATTCAAATCAATCTCAAATATATTCAAACAAAGCACAGTCATATGACAATATAAGTCCCAAAAAGAAAAAAAATTATGCTAAGTAGCCAAAATCTAAAAAACCAACAAACTGACAGCGATCAAAATCATAACAAAAAATAGTGATTTTGAATCAATTTCAACATCATAAAACCTCACAATTCAAACATAAAAAAGACATTTTATCGAACCAAATCAACAATTGGTCGACTAACTAAGAGCAGCCAAAATCTCAGCGTCCGTCATCTTGCGCGACGCAGACTTGACGCGCGTGATCGCTGCTGTGGTTTTCTTGTTGACGGGTGTCACGTTGACGTAGGCTCCATCTGTGACGTCGTCCTTGATGACCAAGTTGGCGATCTTCTGCTGCACATCGGTCGCACCGTGCACCTAAGACAAAATCAATACTTTATGATAATCATTTATTGTGCATGTATAAAATTGCTGCATGTAGTTGCACATAGTAAACAAAGAAAGTGAATCTAAATAATTATTTTACATCCAAATAGACCTCAAATTTGATAATTAAATATGAATCGCCATTATGGTAGCATAATGATCAATAACTACAGTATGATTTAATAGATAGGCAATCCATCTAATCTACATCGCTCTGTAGTCACAGTAAATCTAAAGCTGTTGGCATTTTCAAAGAATTCCACGCTATGAGTAACTCATCGTTGATCTCATGTGCATGAATCCAATCTGATATATAACCCACATAACTCGGTAATTATACTACCTGTCCCTTTGGCGTCACGTTTGCGTGGTGTGTGGGAAGCTGTTTTGACCCATCGGTGGGAGAAGGGGTGCCATGACGCCCCGCATCACCCCCCGACTCATGGTCGCTCTCCGCGCCCCCCAAGCTCAGATCCTCCGTTGACCGCGCCCCCATGAACTTGTTACCCCCGGCCCGCACTGTCTTCTCATACGCGGTGAGGGCGTCGATGACAGCCGTGGGGTTCTGCTGCTGGTCTTTGTCTCTGATAAAATATCACACGGTCTTGATCAACATTGAAAATCTCGAGGGCTTACTGCTAAAAGTGCATATAACGTCCAGCATGTATCAGCCAAATCAAACAATACATTGCAGCAGCCGTCAATCTGTCGGTTTGTTTTTTGTAGTTTAAGGACCATGTGCAGCATAAAAACTACTACAAGACAGTCTGGCTCTGTGCAAGAGAGCCGGAACAGAACCACTTTCCCTTCTTTAATCGCTTTTCACGACTCGCTCTGGCATCGCTCTGGCATCGCTCTGGCATCGCTCTGCCCAGGGGAGCTCTGTGCTGCAAGCCAATTCATTGCTCCTCGGCCTGAAGGGGTCTTTCTATAGCGCATTGATCATTAATTTATGAATATTCGTGCCTACACTACATCATATTAGGCGATGAATAAATTGAATACTGACAAACACCGTTAAGAAAATTAATTAGGCCTAACAAAATTGATAACACTTTGCAAAAGTTGAAATTCTACTTGTGGTTGAAATATAATGCATTCTTACGTGAGAGCTGATGTTTTGAGCCATTGTTCCCAGGTGGGGGGCAGGCCCGTGATCGCTCCGGTCTTCGAATCCAGGGTGACGCTGAAATTGTGCACCACTCTGTTCGGCAACGTAATATTTGGATCGTCGGGTACTTCCGGGGGATCATCAGAGCCGCCGCGCTTCTTTCTGTTGAAGAATGTCTTGATCTTGCTCATTTTGCGTCTGTGTGGGTTTCAAATTGGCACACACTAACTTCTGCATAAACAAAGAAGAAAATTTTAAGACTTTTAGAGAGTATCGTAGTTTCTACCCTACGGCTGGACCTTATTCAGAGAGTCCATGCTCACTTGATAACAATTCACTTGTTTAATAGTGCAATTATATATCCATATAATATTTACAAGGAAGTCAAGAGCATTTACGACTCGATAATTACTACACGGTGAAAAAAAGAAATGCCAGTATGCACTAATTTCAGCCTCATTAAACTAGACTGACGTCAAATAGCTCAATTTAAATTCACTGCAAACAATGAGATCTTCCAGTTTCGGCCTGCTACGGTACGGTACTTGAATACTATTATAGTCGTCCAATAGCCATGCGATCAACAAAAGGCCGTGAAGCTAAATCTGAATCCCACTACGAACTATAGGCCACTGTTACCCCCTCAAATAGTACTTGGTGAAGTAATTTACCGTTACACTGGCCGGGTCAACTAAGATCAGGGATGGCCAGATAATACTGATACTATGCTGTATCCGAATGAGCGTAGGCCTAATTATTAGAACGCAAGTTCACAGGTGCAAATTTGGCCAAAGGCACCACAAGCAATCATGGTGCCCCACCATAGATACGATATATCGACGCACACCTGGATAGAAGAACCAGTCGCAAGTAGACCCAGATTTGCATAGGCCTATTGCAAACTTACTGTCGAAAACATGAATAGAATTATTATACCATCAAGTTCAAACGTTTGGGACGAGGGGTGGGGGTGGGGGGACTATTCATTACCACGCCAAATATCCCATCAACAACTGATAATGTGTATGGCAATAGGTCTAAATCCGCTGTGCAGTACGATGTGTATAGGCTGGTCGAATAATTAAGTGCGTTTTAAATGTACGAGCACCAGGGGCCTATAAATAATTTTTTCTTATCAGCAGAGCGTTATTTTCGGTAGAATATAGGCTTCAGTACTGCTAGGAGTTAGAAAGCCGAGGAAAGCAAAAATGAGGAAAATTGAACATTTTCTTCAATGTAGACTTCACGTCGTCTAACCCTGCCTAGTTATAAAAAGCCTTTGTTTAAGGCAATGGTTAAAATGAGAAATAGGAGTTGGGGGTATGCCTCCTGCAAATTCATCACAAATTTTCAGTGGCAGTACATGCACGCGCATTCAGAAAAATCGCTAGAGTGCGGTGGAACTGTCACCTGAATCTATACTGCAGGACTGTTTTCCATTCCAATGGTGCAGAACAACTGGAGTGGCAGCACTGATCAGCTGAGCCCGAGTCAGTGACTATAGGCATAGATAAACAGTTTACACGGCGGCACGGCGGAACAGAATTAGCCCCGGACACGGACACTCCGCAGATCAACGAGACCCGTTGTTTGGAGTAACAACAGCGCTCGGAGCCGCGTGCTGGAGTGTCGATGACGGTGCCCAGTTCCACGCGAGTCATGCATCAAGTCGCCACAACGTGGCGGCTAGCGGCGCGCTGCTGTAATGTGGAAACGAACAACGACTGCATCCTTAATTGTGTTAGACGTATATACATGTACAAGTTTTGCGGTTTCTTAGTTGTACGGCATTTGGCTTCTGATATAAACGAAGAACTGTATTTCTCATCGGCTACCGGCCTATAAAGTACAATGATTGTGAAGCTATAAAAAGCGACAAGCCTCTAAAAATATTTATGAATAAAGAACCAAAATGTAGAGTTACAAAAAAGCGTCGATGTCTGGCCCCGTGCACCGGAAAGAAAACGAAAAATTCGGCTTGGTGTAGAGCATCGCATACCCCAGCAATCCGTCATGAATTCAGAGAAAGACAGAATCCTGGCGCACTCTTCCCTCTCTCGAAATGATTCCGGTAAGCTACCACCACCGACGCAGCAACATGCGCGGGAGTATGTTTTGTGATCGATGCGAGTTGCGAATGGAAGCTAGACCCATCACCCCAACACCCCCCCCCCCCCTCCTCAATCCCGTGCATTTTTGATGTCGAATGGTTGAATGGTGGCTTGGAGTGAAGCGGCTGGATCTGCATTATTGTATGGGCTCATTACTATAATTGCAGTCCTGAGGTCAAATGATATCCTGTGCAATAATCATTGTAGCTGTCTAAACGTGGACCACAATGAATCGACGATACAACGCAGGTCTATGCCATAGCTAGGTCTATTGTCATTCGCGAATGCAGAATGTTTCCAGTTACATACTGTGGCAAACAAGTTGAATCAATGTCGAAAAACTTAGCTTAGCAAGCATCAGCAAGCAGTGCATCAGTGCATCAGTGCATCAGTGCATCAGTGCATCAGTGCATCAGTGCATCAGTGCATCAGTGCATCAGTGCATCAGTCGAATTCGTTTACGATCCGCATAGTCTCGTTTCCTAACATCCATAGGCCCGATGATCATCGTGTGCGCAAATTATTGCACGATGTCGGTTAGGCTAGTTAGTATTTTAAATAATTTAAGCTCTGAAACACTGGATGTCGGTACGGAGCTACCCCTATTTCAAACGTGTTACCAGTCGCCACTCCGCGATACAACAGGCGTTGAAACAATGAGCTACTCGGTGTTAGAGCTCAGTGGTGCCGACACGGCTACTTACATGAAGCGACGTATTATACACACTTAGGCAATGATTCAGCGACGCAGGTTAGACTAAAGATGCCAATCGAAAAATCCAGGGTTGAAGAACAGCGTCTGTCGTACAAAACACCGCATTTTATTTAAACACCAGCCGTCGATGCGTTAGCACGCGTGTGACTAGATTTGTAGTGTGATGGTCAAGGTGGTCATGGCGGCAGTTGATCTGCTGAACTTCTGTCGCTTGATAGTTTCAGTAACCGACTACACTGAATAACCTATAATTGCGGTAAACCAGTCTTCAACTTAAAATAATGCATAACTCTGAAACCAATCAGAATTATTGATTTTAAAAGTCATTGCTTAAACACTGCGGTCTATTATAGATCTTAAATACGGTTATTGGCTAAAATTACAAGGTCTATAGTCTAGCCGTGCCATGCAGTAACAGTTACTGTTGTCGTTTGATTTATAGATAATGTAGATCAAGTTTCGCTTTGAGTTGCAGTCATTTTTTTACTGTATTACTCAATCGCAATCAATCAAGATTCAGATAATAAATTTCATTGAAAATGTGGTCTCGAGCTTTGCTCCGAGCAGCTATCCTCATATCCACAGCGCAGCTGCTCGTCGCCCAAGATCCCACTTCCAAGTCCTTCTCCTACCAGCTTGTCGAGGAGCAGCCTACTGGTACTGTCGTGGCCGACCTCAGACGCGCTCTGAACCCTACAGCGGGTGCGTCCTTCATCATCGTCCGCTCCGTGCCAAATCTCAATCTCTTCAGCGTTCACCCGCAGACCGGAATCATCAGGACCGCTACTATAGTCGACCGTGACGTCATATGTCCCAAGGCGTCCGATTGCGTAGTAGAACTAGACATCGGACTGCAACCAGTCAAGTACTTCGAACTGATCAAAATCAAAGTTGCTATTGAGGACGTGAACGATAATCCGCCGCGGTTTATCCAGCCTCGATTAGTCAAGTCTCTCGCTGAGGGAACGGGACCCGGGTTTGTGTTGCCGCTACAGCCGGCCGACGATCGAGACAGCCCGAGTAATGGGATAACCCGCTATGAGCTCGTCACTAAGTCAACGGCGTTTGAGTTGAAGGTTCGCCAGGGGGCGGATGGGGTGCTTGAGCCGCGAATGGAACTGTCTGAGAGCTTGGACCGAGAGCGACAAGCGTTTCATCAGATCAAGGTGGTCGCGTACGATGGTGGTGATCCGCCCAAGTCTGGGTCTGTCGTGATGGATGTTGTGGTGGAGGACTTGAATGACAACGCGCCCAAGTTTTCGTCGCCAACTTACGCGGTGGAGGTCGATGAGAATGCTTCACCGGGCAAGTCTCTGCTGACAGTACGAGCGACTGATTTAGATGAAGGACAAAACGGAAAGGTTGTCTACTCTTTCTCAGATAGAACTAATTTGCTGTATGGCTCGCTGTTTCAAATTTCACCTGAATCTGGTGAAATCATGATCATTGGCGAACTGGACTACGAGGAGCATAGTCAGTTTGTGTTGGACGTCGTCGCTCAGGACTTGGGCATCCATCCCACCTCATCCTCAGCTCGCGTTACCATCAAAGTACGGGATCTTAACGACAACCCCCCAACTCTGACCCTTGACCCCTCGCCCCCTGCCGAATGGCCACGCGTCCAGGAGCACAGTTCAGCCGGTACATTCGTCGCCCAGCTATCCGTCACGGATCCAGATTCTGGAGATTCCGGTCGCGTCCACTGCTCCCTGACAAGTCCCCACTTCGAGCTCGTCGATATTTTTGAAAACGAGTACAAGGTCGTGACGTCATCCGGGGAAGTCCTGGACCGCGAGTTATCAGCGAGGCATGCGCTCATAGCCAACTGCACGGATCTCGGCGTGCCGCCATTTTGGACGGCGCTCGCGTTTGACGTCATCATTGATGACGTCAACGACCACGCGCCAAAGTTCGATAGCGAAATTTATAACTTTACGGTGGTAGATGGCGCGAGGGTTTCGGCGTGGGTGGGACGTGTTGCCGCGTTCGATGCGGACGAGAACCGAAACGCAGAAATAGTCTATACGTTGGATACGGACAACTCAGCAGTGTTTGTAGATTCGAAGACAGGGGTCTTGACGTCAGCTAAAAAATTCGATCGTCTGTCGATTCCCGATGGATTGTACTTTAAAGTCTTTGCGAGGGATAGCGCTGACGTTCCGCGCACAGCCACGGCTCTTGTCAACGTGGAGATAATCCCCGAGGATCACTTTCGATCTCCACACGTTATACAACCGCTCAACACCTTTGAAGTTTCAGAGGACGCTGCGATTATGCTTCCCATTGGACGACTGATTATACCGCAGCTTGCGTCTGAGTTTGTAACGGGAGATTGGGGCTTTGGGGGCGGGTTGAAGTTGGAGGGAAACAACAACGCCGACTTTCAGGTGTTGAACGCGACACTTTATACGCAGCGGAGATTGGATCGAGAGGTGACGCCACTGTATGTGCTGAGACTCGTACCCCTGGCGGGGGGGGATAGGCGTGGAGCAGTGCTCTTGCCGCTCGTCGAGGTGGTCGTCCAGGTAGGAAGAATTAAAACATGAAACAGGTTCACGATTTTAAGATGACGCATAAAGCGCATATATACATAATTCTAGCCTATACGCAAATTGACATTGTGTTCAATAAAATTCAGTTGGAATTGCATTTTTGATTTTCGGTCATGGAACTGAGCCCGGTATCAATGACATTCGTAATCAATCTTTTCGAATCTCAGTTTAGCTATGATAAATGAAAATTGCAAATTGACTTAGAAATTGCGTGGTCCCGCTGCTACCAGAATTCATGAAATATAAACTCATTGCTAGGCTTCCAGGCCTGCTGTAATACCTTAGGCTACTGACCACAGTGCTGATTGAGACCAATTATTACTTTGCCTCTGCGAACTCCCAATAGAAATTGACAGAAAGTTGTCTTACACCATCCCCCCTCGCATTCAACTATTACATGCATTAGGTCTACCAAAGCTACAGTATTCACTTTTTTGACTGGATAGGTGACAGATATCAACGACAACCCCCCCCTCGTTCTCTTCCCCTCGCCGGGACGGGACACGGTCCACGTCCCCAGCGACGCTCCTCCCGGCCGCCTGATCACGCACCTCCTCGCCTCTGACCCTGATTCGGGACTCAACGGGACCGTCTCCTACTTCCTGTTCGACTACCCTTCGAACCTCGGCACCATGCAGCTCTTCTACCTGAACCCCGAGACTGGGGGCATATACGTGAACGCCTCGCTCGCTGCATCATCAGGAATGACCCTTCGCATCCCCGTGGTCGTGAAGGACTTGGGGCTGCCCCCTCGTAGTAGTTCCCCTGCCACGCTCAAAATTCACGTTACGCCGCCTGGCGCTGATCGCGCTAGTCTCGCTCAGTTTATGACGTCATCATCAAATCAAGCTATTGTTGCCATCGTGGTAACCATGGCGACGCTGTTAATTGTCGTAGCGCTGCTGGTAGCGATAGTTGTCTGCAGGCGGCGCAAGCGAGCCTGGTCGCCGCAGCAACAACAGGATGTGACGTCAGAAGCGGGGGACGCTTCGAGAAGAAGTGACGTCACGAGCTCAACGCTGCAGAGTTTGACGGCGTCCGCCGCGGCGGCCGCGGGTGGGGTGGAGGGGGCGGATTTGCATCCGGGGGGAGATTTGTGCGGGTGTTCGAGAGGCTTGGATGATATTGGGTATCTGGATGTGGCCGGACTGACTATGCTTAATAGACCGGTGAGTGGCATTTTGACTTAAGTACGGTTGCAAAAAAATGGCTCCATAAAGCTTCCTCGCATAATACAAACCTCACTTACAATTACTACAATTATTTTACTAAAAAATGTACCAGTTTGTGGCTCAATTAGTACCATGCTTAAGTTGTGGTGTATGCTAAAAGTGTGCATTTTGCATCCAGTGTTGTTGTGTGGATGATGTAGCCTAATGTATATGTTGTAATGTGGAAGATGTCACGTAACTTTTTATCAGATCATCAACTCGATTACAGAAGCGTAATTCAACTTTCGGGACTTTAATTTTGCATTTTTTTAGAATAGTTCTTTGGGTTCAATACTTTATTGATCAATATATCTCATTAAACGTGCAAACATAGACACAAGAAACTGCTCTTATGTACTGAATATTTGATAACATAGTGCTGGCGTAGCATCTCTTTTATTCACAACAGCAATGTACTTTTGAATGAAAATATGCATAAAGTATTGATATTACTGTGTGTTTAGTCACCGCTGCTAACGCCTTCGTGGAGAAGGCTTGGTCTCGACGAAACAAGACATGCTTATCTGACGGACGGCGGCGCTCTGAAACCCAACTATAGTAGGTTACCAAGTTTTCCGTGGAGCACCATTGTGTAAAATTACAGTTTATTTTCAGGTAATTTTCAGTTTTTTATTTCAGATAATTTTCGGCGATATCTCGATGTTCTATTATACGGATTGCTCAATATTGTCAGATAATATTTATCTCGACAAGAAGGTTATAATGTAGTATTTGGTTGTTTTGTAATTAGTAATTACGAACAGTGAATAGAAACAGGAAGTTAATATGCAGTCACCGGAGTGCTCTATGATATTATATTAATCATGCTCTATGATATTATATTAATCATGCTCTATGATATTATATTAATCATGCTC
>JAQIWG010001453.1:0-24482 GCA_034695025.1 Chamaedrilus cognettii
CATAACACAGCCGTGGTGGTACATAACACAGCCGTGGTGGTACATAACACAGCCGTGGTGGTACATAACACAGCCGTGGTGGTACATAACACAGCCGTTTTTCAAAACTGCAATCAAAACGTTGCATCAAGTAATTGATAGATTAAGAACAGATCATAAGAACAATGTTAATAATGCAAATTAATTATCTATTTCCGATGACAAGCATCAACTTTTAAAAGCGATAGCTATTAGAAAGCAATAAGGCAACGACCGCATAGCAGCAGGGCATATCTCAATGTCCAGTTTTAGGCTACAGGAAATGCCCAAATTTAAATCTGCAGCGGTGAAATGCTAAATCCAGAACTCGCGCTAAAATTAAAGATGTGCAGTAGGCTACTGTTATGACAAAATTATAACGCGTAATTGTAAAAGAATACAAGCACTGTTAAGAATAAATACCCTCACCAACTTCCGTCAGTACGGGAACGAAAAACTCTCTTCCGGGAGAAAATTTGTAATTGTCAACTTTTCTTTAGATATTGCTTAAGCCTACATAATGCCTTACTTGCATTGCAAATACCATTTACATGTGCATTCTTACCAGTATGCCAGCGGAGATGAGCCTTGAGATGCGACGTCTTGTTGTAAATCTTTCCACACCCGGGAATATGACAGCAGTGCTGGATCGTCTTCCTCAGATACTCCCCAGCCATTCCCAGGCGGTCCACCTCCTGACAGTTGGGACACTCGCAGGACGGTCTCCCCGCCAAGTACCTCCTCTGAGCCCTGCTGCTCACCGGGGCAGGGACAGACATCACCGTCTGCTGCTGCTGCTGCCCTGAAGGGGTCCCCGACCCGAGACGCGACTGGAAATACCTATAAATGGTCAAATATCTATATAGGCTATCTGGTAGCAAAGATCCGCAAGATTCACACAGCGCAAATTTTTTTATACCCCACCCACCTGCTCCTTATACCGCATTTTAACGCCGGTCCAGACCAATTTCATAATGTTACCTAACAATTTGCTGTCGTACCCTCCCCCAGTGCTAAAAATATCAGTAAAAAAATGCAATTTTTCTATAAAAAATTCCCCAAGAGACAGTTTTTCGACAAATTTAAGTCTTTGTTTTGCAAAAGATATCGTACGTTTACTTACGGCACATCCATGAAATACCCCCCGAAGGTGTCGTGGTGTGGTATCTTAGAAGTCGACGATCTGTACAGCATGGCGTCCGCAGATTGGTAGCGATCTGCTAACGCGCCAGCAGACGGCGATGACGTCACTTGGATGTGACCGGTAAACATGGAATGTTCTAGAATGCCGATCGAAGCCGGGTTAAGATTACCCGCGGGTATTTCCGAGGGGCCGCGACGATCGCCTACGCTACTGCTGATGCTGCTACCCCCCACTCCGCATCCGCTGCTGGTGGCACACGAAGTTGGATACGCGTCCCAGAGACTCGCGTGATGTGGTGGTGACGTCGTGGTCGAAACGCCGAAGCTCGGCTTTTTATCCATCGGCGTCGAACTGCGAGAACAGTTTACCGGATATCTGCTCGTGACGCCAGCCGAGGCAGCAGCGGCGGCTAAATGAAACGGCCAGGCTTCGTAGAGATGGTGGTGGTTTCCTGCTAGCCTCGAGTAAACAGAGTGTTGACCGACGTCTAGGCTAGCGATTCCGTTTGGGGATTTCGATGGCAGAGCATCCTGGCAGTTAGCGTGAAGCGGGGAGTAGATATCGCGGTAGTAGGGGCCTACCGGCGGCGGGTAGGGGGAAGCCGCGAGAAATTTGGGGTAGGGGTAGCTGTCACTGGTTGGGAGATCGGTTATCGAACGAGGATTTTTTGTTGGGAAGTTGTCGTCTGGGGAAATTGGGATGGGGGATTTTGAATTGATGTCTGGAGTGGCTGATGAAGAGTCGAGCTTTGACAGCTTGGAACAGTATTTCCAGTGGGGAAACTGCTTGCTGAGTACGTCATCCATGTTTGATCTGTGGCGTTTGGGGCGAATGAAAGGACTATACCCCGAAGTTGAAGGCGGAGGAGAAGTGATGTGCCTGATATCTGAAAAAGAATATACTTTCATTGCAAAAAATCATTTCAAATAGGGTAATACATGCGTGCCTGCTATTCATATTTTGAACGTTGAGATTACTAAATAACTCACTTATTATTTAGTAAAATTGATTTCGGCAAGAATGTAAAACCGCTAAATCTTGAAAATAATTAAAGCTAAAATTTACCTGGAGCTATTATTAGCCTAGCGAAACTATAAAACTCAGCCTTTTATAATGCTGCAAAGAGATACAGCCAACTTCACCAACAGGCTAAATTTTTTTTGACAAAATTCGGCTTAGCCTGCACCAGATGCGAAAATTTTTGCTCTAGTCAAGCTTGACATTCTGTATAGGCGCATAGGAATCCTGTCCACGGATAAAAAGATACCCATCAAAACGACCGATTCCTTGAAGTTAAACGTGATGCTATTCTTTCAAAGTTCTGTACAAACTGAGCATCGAGCAAGTCAAGCGAAAACAGGTCTTACAATGCAGACTCGACAAGGTTTCTCCTGTAATTATTGTTAGGTAACCAAAGTCGGCAAAAGACGAGCCGACTCGGCGGGTTAGCGGGTTAGCTCACCAGACGTTAGGTAACTCTTGCGATAGCGCACACGCCGACGCTTCTCTTCGAGAAAGAAGAGAAATTTGGGATGGGACGATCTGAAATTCTTTCAACAGCTATGGATTCGATGAGCGGGTGTGATCATTGGCTATGAGCACGCCTCGAGTCAATGGTCGTTAGAAGTCAAACTGTTGAGGCGCTTGATGAGGGGGAGGAGATCAAAGAAGTGACGAAGAGTGATGGTGATAATTTGCAGGTCTACTTTTAGACTAATCTGTCAGGCGTTGTCAGCACCAGTCGTTTTTAGTCGCATTTTTTAAAGAGGCGCGGCTTAGCGCTTTAGGAATATACATGAGCCTATAGGCCTATTCTGTTCCTTTGATGTGAACAAAAAAATGGTGACACCACAGACATAGTTTTGCTATCAAAATATTAACCCCTAGTTGGATATCTTAGTTAAAATGCATTTTGCGGCTTTTCGGCTTTGCGGCTTTGCGGCTTTGCGGCTTTGCGGCTTTGAGACTTTGAGACTTTAAAACTCTGCGTCGCTGGGTCATCTCTAGAAGGCATTTCGAGCGAGTTGCTTATATAGTTACGGAATTAAAGGTTTGTGAAAAAGGTGCTTGAAGTGTATAAGATTTAACCCCTAGTCGGATATTTTAGTCAAAGTGCATTGGCAAGATGACGCCATTTTGAAGAGTTTTTCATCTTTTATTTCACCATAATGCAGCAAAATCAATGAGGTATTAATAATGGCAGCTTAATGAACGTTTAAAGTTTAGGATGCAGCCGACAAAACGTCTTGATTTATTTTACAATCGGTGTCGGGGTCGCGGATTGATCTAGCTAAATTACAATTATACATGTACGTCTTCGACTAAAGATCTACAACATTAGAGCTAATTGCATTTAAAATATTGCAAATATTACGGACTTTTGCTACATTTGAGTGATTTAACTATTTTACTATTATTGCCAATGGGCTAGAGGCCTTGACATTTAGCAACATGGCTCTGAGACCAATATGCCCCTCAAAAATGCATCACAACATTTTGAAAATGTGCCCTCAACATAGCTACATAGTTTTGAAATAATACGCAGAGAAAGCAATATTATATTTACTACTTACCAGTGAATGATGCTTAATATAAATAAAGCTCTGAATTATAGAGAACCACTGACGATGGTTGCTATTTGGATTTTTGACGTTTGACAATAGTTAACTAATTAAGGTAAAATGGAAGCATTTGATATTTTTCGAACGAAAAAAGAGCTTGGCTTGGTGAAATAACGACACTTCTGGCACTTGCCGGAATATGAATAATATAAAATCTTAATAGATTTTTTTGCAATAAAATGGGCAAACTTCGGCTCTACATTTTTATCTGCGGGTTACTTGATGTTGATGCCGAGTCAAATGAAGACACAGATGTCATGCTTTCTGTCCGGCGCTCGAAAGATAGACCGAAAATTATATATTTCTTTCAGAATCGCTAACTTATTTTTGCGAAAAATTGCGATCTATCGCTGCTATACGGATAGGCCTGTTCCGAGTTCTTGACTTCAAACAGCGGCAACGCTTATTAGCCTAGACTAAAAGGTATATGGAGAATTACTAACTATGTTCAACGGGAAGATCTCAGCCTTGTAGACAGTTGGACGATTCCACAAGATCCTGCTAAGAAGCTGTCACTGATAGATGGTTGCGATGACACGCCCTGTAATCCAAACTTCTCTAAGCCTTCCTCGAGCCCCCGTCAATCGTTCCATCGGTCTCACTGACCAATGAGCGATCGGCGACAGTGTCGGACAAAGTGAGCATCAGCCAATGGCGTGACTGCACGGGGTCACTATATCCGCAGAGGAGTAGCATCGTTTTCGGTAGTGGTGGGGACTTTTTATTTTTCGTACAAAATTCGCGAGCGGGGGAGGGGGGGGGAGAGGGGGAGCGGGCGAGCGGGCAAGAGGGAGGGGGGGGGGCGAGAACGGACCTTTTGGCAAAACTTACTATGTGTAAATTAGTGGGTGCTTCTCTTCAGAAACTGGCGCAAATTTGGATTCAAGATCTAAATAAACCGATAACCCGATAATTCGAATCTATAGCTTACAAATCTAATGCATGAGATATGACACGTAATGTGTGATTTAAGGCATTCGCTGCATGTATGCGCTGAATGTCCTACAACCGCTTTGTTCAGGAAAGTTCTATTGTAATGCGAATGAATAGAAACGGGTAAATTTCATTTAAATTGGTGTTCCATTTTGTCTGTTGGGCCTAGCCTATACTATGTGGGATATAGACCTGCGTGTAGTCACGTCAAGCGCGATTCTTAACTACGATCGTCTACACGCATAGGCATGACTCCTAGGCCGACACACTCATTCGTTTTATTGGCGATACTCTCTGCCATCCAGCCATGCAATATCGCTAATCATGGAAGATATCGGTGCCGTGACTTTGTCGTTGCAGGCCAATTATCGTTTCGCGTGCACGGATAGTGCCACTATGATCAACTAGAATACTGCAGTATACACTGTCGTGTACTATCAACACTTATTGGCGGCGATGCGCCCAGCAGCTGCGCGCCGCACTGTTGTTGCGCGCAATGGACGTTGACCATGAATGCTGATTGCTGAACCATCCTATGTCTTCCGATAATAAAAGCCGGCCTTGCGTATCGTCATGCCTCTTCAATGACGCGAGAGCGTCACAATAATTTCAGTGGGCGGACAAAGTAAGAAGGAAGCAAGTCAGCAGGGCGCGCATTATCAGTTGAGTTAATTATTTTCGTAGACACTGGACATGACGTTATTCACTGTAGCAGCCTTATTGATGAAAATTTATATATTACAAATAACGGATTAAGAATCCGTTTTGGCGTTCGAGGACGTCATTGCAGGAATAATTGTTGTTCGCATTCTTAGTACGGTATTTTTGTTAAGCTGATGTCGCGTACTGCAGTTCAACCACAATGAGTGCTCGAAGCAGCAAATTTGAAATAATTCGTTCAATCCTCCCCCCCCCCTGGCCCCAGGACAGCCTGCACCGGCCACAATCATAAACAGTAGGCTATATAGCTTCAACATTAAATTGTTTTGCGCGATAGATTTTTCAATGCCCATAGGGATCATTCACTTATTGCATAGGCCCATTTACATATTGCATATGCATATAACGCTTCTTGCGGGTGGATATAGATAGGTTGTTCTTTTTTACTGTTTTTAAGGCACTGCTGTTTTTAGCACGTGATTTTTCTATAGTTTTTCAAATTGACTCTTCGTCTCACCATCGTAACGCAGCAGATACTACCAGCGCAAACACCAGAACCGTCAATTTCGCATCGTCATCCAATTCCTCGCCCTCGTTCAGACCTTCTCCTACCTAATTACGAGCGCTTCCATTTCCTCGCAACCACCACGTCGCCTCTCTCCCATCCGATAATTTCAAACAAACATGGCGCCTCGCTAATTACTGACAGCGCAGCGGGAAAGTGTATTCAGCAACAGTGCGTGCGCCTCTCCGATGAACGGTTCGTATATCCGCAGCAGAAGCGCGGCCCGTATTGGCGGCTGTACTCCGAGAATGGTGGCTTCACGGGGCGATGTCCGTTTATATCGGGTAGACGTACGGTTCGCGAGTTGGACCATATCGGGTAACTATTCGGGTTCACTGCAGTGGCCGCCTTATGGAGATTTAATGCGGGACATTGCCCCCCTCCTTCCCTCTCCAACTCAGACCGTTAGCCCTGAACTTTTGCCTCCAAAAGGGGACGTTACTCGCTCCACTCGGAAAGTTTGCTCCAACTTTTAACGCCCCGCCCTCCGTTCGTGACTTCTGCACGAGATGAAGAAAGTCTCGCGGTTGACAGCTAGAACAGTAGTAACGCTACTTAGAACTTATTCCAAAACAATTGTAAATATGCGATTTTGACGTAGTTAATTTGTGAAGGAGTGTAATTAATTGAGGTAATGTGTTGCCATCGCTTACCTTCCCTGAATTTATTACAACGACCCCCCTCCCATCTCAGCTTACAAGTCAATCGTCCTCCCCTAATTAAAATATGGATGTGCCACTGCTGAACGTGTGATGGTTGAAGGACGCTGGTGCGTCAAGGAGCGCCCGTCATTTGACGGGTGACTGACGAGTCACACGCTGTGTGGGGAACAGAGCCGCACAGCTGCTGGTCACACTTCAAACCCGCCGCGTCTGCTTTATAAATCATGCTTGCCATTGCTTGGAATACTACCGCGTGGTTGGGGCATTGGGTCAGGACTTGGTCCAATGCGTCTTTCAGCCAGGTCCATCGAATCCCGGACTGCTATGGGAATTAATTAACCAGCACGCGTGCACGTTTTTCTGCTTAGACTGCGCTATGATTTCATTCAATATCTTTTAGTCCTTTCAAAAACGACGAGCAACTGAAGTATGTCGGTCGACAGCGAGCCCTTGCTAAATGTAATTTTTTCACAAGACGCCTCGAATGGAATAATACACCAATGAAAATAATCTTTGAACACTAACATGTTTTTATGTTATGATGTCGCACGGGCTGATCTTTAAAATCATGATGTAGCTTAACTGATGAAAGGCCGACACCGTTATAGACTAGGCTGTCATAAAAGTTTTATTTATTTATTTATTTTAAATTTATTAAGTTATGTTATGCTAAGTTATGCTAAGTTATGCCAAGTTATGTTATGTTATGTTAAGTTATGTTAAGTTATGTCCAAGTGTCAGCATTTAATTCTTTCCATCGTCGAATTTAAATGATGTCGGCACCTAGCACTGACTAAATGCAACCCATATTTTACTAATAGACAACAAAACTTTATACATAGGGTTTTTCAATTAAGCATAAAAACAGTTTTCACTCAAGCGGGAAATGCAACACTCGTGTCATGTGCTATTCGATGCATGTGGATCGTCGGCGAATTTTCTCTATAGACAAAATTCGACTAATTTGTATGTTTAAACAAGCCTACCACGGCTCGCTTAAACTACACTTTATCGATTCTACATATGTAATTTCTCTAATTGCTCAAAGATGAATTGGATGAATTTTCTTTAAAAGAAAATTCATCGCATCGGTTCTCCGTCTCTTCTCTCCAAAGATCGCGGCAGCATCAGAAGCAGCAGCGGGGCCGCTGCACGTTGTACATTGTATAAGCCGATCGTCGATTAAAATTAGTCTCTACGACCATCGCTCAAAGCCGAACGGTGTCCAGCCTATCATTAGACGGACGTAACGACCCCCATCCAGGCAGCAATTGCCTCCTAACCACTGACACGACGCGGAGCAAGCGAGCGAGCGAGCAAGGCATGGCATGCGAGAATCGAGTCGATTTCGCGAATAATAGGAGCGGGGGTAATTTTGAGAACGTTGGGACTGCGTGGACGCCGGAGTGGCTTCTGGGATTCGTTGCCCCTTTTACTGAAAGGATTACTTGGCAATCTTGAGCCCTGTGTGCCTCAATTCTAAGGATTCGCGGAGCTAAAAGAAATGTCATTAAGATTGAGAAACAGATATTGTACGAAACATGATTCTGATGCTAGAAGAGCACGATATTTGATTGGTTAGATAATAAAGGATGACAATGATATAGTAGAATATGGCTTAAAAGTTCTTCTCCTTACGCAATCCGGTGTAAGCGTCCTGTTACTTATATGGGTATCTGGACTATCTGAACAATCTGGAACCTATAACCAAAGGGAGTTTAAAAAATGAATTTAGGTATTAATCAAACAATTTAAAGCATCTCAAATTTATGTGCAGGTATGCTGGAACAACAGCTCCTGTCAATTAAACTTCCAACTGTTACATCTAGTATAACCAGAGCCGCGTGGAGTTTCAAACAGAAATTCAGTTAATTTTAGAATACCCGCTTGGATCACTCCTCTAATTTTTCCCCAAGAGTGGCGTCTTTGATCTGATGCGATGGAAACGCGTGTTCGAGTCGATCGCTCGACTCATGACGTCGCTACAGACGTAATTGCGACCTGGTCGCGCGGTCGCAGAGGCGGCCATCTTGGTACACGGCCATCTTAGTACACGGCCATCTTGGTTCTAATCGTCGCCTCTATCGCCGAGATCTTGAGTCAATTTGCAACAAATACGTCCTGTTCGGAGCAGAAGTTTGCGATTGGAAAGACTTCACTCCCGCCATGCCTTCTTGGATTATAGACAGCGCCAAACTATGTTTCAGAGGGTATTCGTGCTTCGCTAATATTGTGGACTTACGTGTACTCGTAAGAACGCTTAGCATTTAAGTGTTGACTTTTTTATTCTTGCTTCATTAAGGATAACTGCTTTCCCATTTCCTTCTCATTAGATTGATTTTTAAACCGTTGGTTGATTTTGAAAGTATAGTCAGCGGAAGAGAGCGACGTACTATGACAGTATGGACTGTGGACGCTGCTGTAGCCAATAGAGTGGTGAGGGTTAAAGTACTGGCCGGGTGCTGTAGTGACTCAGCAATGCGCGCTACGGGGCAATGCATGAAATTTTGCGATCAGCAGGACACAAGCCGAGAACGCCATTGCATGCCAGGGGTCGTATCAATAAGGGGGTGGCGACTGGGGGTGTTTGGGTCCATGTAGCATTGTAGTATTTTCATGGAAATTAATAGAGAGTATTTTTGAAGAAAATTCCACGGTTTTCTGCCCAAACTTAGGCAACATTAGACGTCAATTTGTAAGAACTGTAATTAATGTCAAGGTGGATTGATTGTGCCAATAGATATCGTTTAGACTTAGAGGTTGGCTGCTCAGTACACACATTTTTGCTCTGGTTTATAGAAAACGTTAAGGAATATATTCCTAGACTGCGACACATGTTACACTATACTATCCAATTAATTTAGATGTTCTTCAGGCAATTCGCATTCAGATGATGATCCAAAATATATAATCATACATTTATGTTCTTTATCCACCGAATCGATCTCGCAACACACAACTACAACAGCATACCGAATAACAAGGTAGGCCTAAATACCACTGTAGTCTCAAATATCAGTGTAGTCTATGGAAGCTAGACAAATGTTAGCCTCATCTCTTTAACAAGCCTATACTCCGCCAGCCATGAGTCCGCTCGGCTTGAATGGCTCTAATGACACGCGTCTGATGACCGGAAATGATCGTCGATGACGACAAGCACTTGAGATGAGAAATTTGTACGCTGCGTGATCCGCCCGCGCTATCGTAGAAATTGAAGAATACTGCAGCGAACATTGTTGAAGCGATGAAGAAAGCATTTTGCTGCGAATCTAAGAAACTCACATTTTATCCTTGATTCGGCTCTTATACTAGTGGCCCATTGTTTCCTTTAAATGCATCCATAGCTAACGTTGTATAGTGCTATAGTAAGCCGTGCAGAAAATGTCGTCATATTTTAAATTGTCAAAATATCGGTCGAACCAGCGATGTTTTGAATGCATAGTTTTTTTTAGCCTTCAAAGCTCAAGCAAAATCTTGTTCCAAAAGAGAAGAGGACGGGGGCCGTACATTTACACCACAACCTCCTACACCTTTAACAAATCACAATTCCGATCCGCATAAAGCCAAGGCTAGTCTCAACCTTCCTAAATTCAGCCAAAACCCCTACTACCGCCCCGCCTAACGCCTATACGAGACAGATGCAATGCGGCAGTGTACGAATCACCACGGTGTCGAACCGTCGACACAAATTATAGAGCGAACAGTTTGTGTGCATTCTGGTCCTCCCTCGATGATCGTCTGCCGCCCGCGAGAATGGAATCTGCACCAATCCATCTTGGCTCTTGCTAATTTTCATACCGGCTGGAGGAATTCGTTGTTTTTCGAACTTTAATAGGTTGCAATTTTGATTAGTGTCAGGATTTTTCAAGCTACGTTTATGGCTGCGTTAGGGTTAGGGCCAGATTAGGGCTTGAATTTGTTCATGCCCTCTGATTCATTTTCAAATTTTGTCAAGTTGGTACGCAAATTAGCAAGAGCCAAAATGGATTTGCGCAGATTCCATTCTCGTCTGCCGCCCGAGGGCTTTCTGTCGCTTCGCATCGGGAGGGGCGGAGGGGCCGACGTCGAAATTAACCGTTCCTGACCGGGGGGACGGTGTTCCCGTCCGGGGGGAGAATCGCGAACAATCGCGAATTACAGAGGGTGATCTGTTTGCGATGTGTGCGCATTGCAGTACCGCCTGTAGTAGCTAGCTATACGCTTGGCTGCAGTTAGTCTCATCGGGTCGAGGTGTTCATGGTCGAATAGCTGGTGGTTAGGCTGTGTACGCGTTGACCGGGTGTTGGGGCACTGACGCGAATGATCGGGATTCCTGAGACATGAGAATGAAAGAACACCATGTGCAGGTATCGTAGTGAGTTTTCATAGTTTCCGCAGCACCACGCTTGCACTGTCAAAAATGATCTGAGAAATATACGTCAGCTCCCTCCTCCCTCCCGCTATTGAATTCTTCGTGGATTCCTAAAACGAAAATAGTCCCGTAAAAGTTGGACTTGACGATTGAGATATGGAGATATAGAGTAAGAAGTCTAGTCATAAAAAAAACCGTTCATGTGTAGCTGACATTTTTCTTAGAATATGCCCTGTATTTATCCGTGTGATATTTCCCCTAATTCTACATGTATATTCTACGTTCTGCATGGGACCCGCGATACAATGCGCTGGCAGGATGGTATTCGATGCCGGAGAGCTTCAAGCCAGCGACTGAGTCAATGGACCCTTAACCACAATACCACTCTGATTGCTTTGCATCTCCTCAATGGCGCGGGCCACTTTTGCATTTCCCGTTTCGTCTTTCAAAGGAAAAGGATCGCACGACGAACTAGAATAACCGCATTAAATGGCTTTGTTTTCCCCAGGTCTCATTGTTGCGTCCTATCCGTGGTCGCCACACGCTTTTCCTTGTGGTGCTATACTTTTGTCATCGCTGTTGTTGTATCAAAATCTCAAGAGCATCGATGGGGGAGGGGTTGAGGGGACTTATTACTCACCACCTCAATTTTAAATCCGCCGCCTACCTCTAAAGAAAAATGCACCCTCGAGTGTCACGCTTTAAGGCATTTCAACCTCCCGCAGGCTTTTGGTGCATTTTATCTCACTATACCTCAGTTTCCTACCCCCCCCCCATGTCGCTATGCTTGTCACATATAGTAGCTTGTGAGATTCATAGCTAATAAATACCAAACCGAATAGAATTCCATTTTTTACGTACACGTGAGTCGTTATCAAATCCATGGATGCGCTGTATTTTGGGATGCGACTATCATCAGCGAAGCATTGTAAGCGGGCTCATTTTACCACAACGAGTTCTGTACTGAGAGATCGGTGGTTTGTGCTCAGAAAGCTTCTTCACCGAATCTTGTTCCGGTCACAAGCCGTCAATTTAAAAACGATCATCAGCCAACGGCGCTTCTTCGCCATTAAGGAGGAACCGCCATTTAGTTTGAGCATTCCTTGAAAAGAACCGAAGTCCGCCAATTTTCTCTTCGGTGTGTGTTTGAATTGTGTTTTCTGTATTGTATCCAATATAATATGTTTCATTCAATCGGCGAGAATACAAATTACTACGATGTTATGCTACCGTTCTGGGCCATTAAAGTGTCAATGATTTTCGTAACCTTTCATCAAAAGTGTGTTGGTCAAAATCACAGCCTTACCATGAGGTCTACGGTTAGAATATCCGCGCAACGACGCGCGTCAGTGCATTTCTTAAAAATCATAAATCATTATCCAAGCTGCAAATTGTCTTTCAATAGTTGGCCTGCCAGTTGAGATCTTTCTTTGACTTGGCCCAAGCTATCCATTTCATATTGACAGTTCTTCGTCTCGAATTATTTCCGTGGTGTTAGGCCTACAGCTTAGCAAGACTTCTACGCACTCCTTTGCGAATCTTCAATGGAGAATTCTATTGAAAATCACGGCACCAGAAATTAGCTTCTGATTGAGTAGCCTAATACTAGACAAGGACACCAGGTTAACAATGACGATCTGAGATTAAAGAACGGAGCGTCAACGAATTGAACGCGGAACCCTCGTCTAACGATAACTGCGACTGAAAGAGCCCCGCTGATCAGTGGTCTTAGAGTCTCAAACTCAATGCAATTCAGCTAATATCTAATATTTACTAAATTCAGCCCATGCGCAGAGCGAAATTATAAAACATAGAAAACTGTAATGTCTGTAGCCAGAAGGCTTTAATGTGGATGCAGTATGAATGATATACAATGATCCACCGGTGGCAAGTTTGAAATTAGTGATCTATTTTTCGATTTTTTTATTCAAATCGGTAGATTTTTGTCGCCAAAAAGCGTTGGCTTACATGCAGACCTATATTTCACATTTCGGTCGCAGTGAAAATTGGTGGAAAAATAGCAGTAGAGTTTGTACCACAAGTAAAATAGAATGTCATCAGTCAAAAAATAAATTCCAAGCACTGACTCGATCAGTGTCTCAGACAATAATGCAATACATGTCTTGTGTAAACCGCAGGCGTGTGACGAAATGAACTTTACAACATCTTTAAGATTACACATGTTTTCAAAGTGCTAAATGCAAAATTTTAAAGGCGATAATTATATCGCACTAACTTCTACTAATATTGATGGTAACGCCTACCCAATACATTTTTATTTCAGGTAGCCTATAGCCCTATACTTTTTTTAAGAATGGACCTACAGCATGACACCTGCTTAACACTTTACCACTAGTATTGATTGTGATCGACCTGATTTGAGCTACATGTACACATTGTGGCCTATTTGTAGGCCAACATGTACAAGCGTCGTGTACGACTAATTGACCATTGAGTCGACGACCGCAGTGTCGTCACTAAAGGTGCCAGCAGTCATTGTTAGTGTTGCAATTCAATGCATGCATTCCATGTCTGGTTTCAAGCTTGCACAATGCATTAGCGTAACCTATTTCCTCAATCGGTATCCCGTGCAATGGCGCGCCTATGACACGGTCCCATGTAAGCCTATATACTGTACAATTGTAGCAGGTGATTTCCGATTGGTTTCGGTTAACATCAGGGCCTCAACATGGCCCTGGGCGAAATCAATTCCAATGGATTCTCAGCGTAATTGAGCCCACCTTGTGCTATTAGCTCTAACGAGAACATCGAGTCTGTAACCCATAGCGTCCTTAATGCGTAGAGTTACACCCAATGAGAGTTAATTTGAAGACTCCACTCAGCTTTTACCGTATTTTACCGTCTTACCGTATTTTATAACGATTAACTTTTCTGGTTGAATAACAAAATTGAACACAAACATCGTTTTTCAACTAGACCTGGTTTTCAAAATGGGACACCGGAAATGGGCCATCGCTAACACGTTCTTTTACACTATACGTGCATAGCCACTATAAATGATATACGTATAGCCTACGTAATTTGCGGATGCATTAAAATGTCATAGAAGAAGGCATGCATCAGTTTCCAACCTGTTCTCAGTCGTTGTAACTAATTGATAGGACTGCCACTACAAACACAGTGGATATAGAATTTAAGTTTTTTATCATTGGATTTAGGTACACAATGTTGCATTCACGCCACAGTTAAATCATGCATTATTTATATGCCCCCACTTCATCGAAGCCGAAGATATTGATGAGCAGTGCCATATGTCAAAAATCGCAATCGGCCTATGTAATTATAGAAAAGAAAAAGCAGCTACATGTAAGGATGGCCTTACAAGCTTTCTCCAGTACGCCTACCCCTCCCATCCCTTCCTCCCTCCCCTTTCGTTCGCGAAGTCATATGGGAGAAAACGTAGCGATCAGTGGCAAAATTTTTTTTATATGCAGGCAAATTTTACCCTTAAGCATCCTTTAAAAAACGCCAAAAATCAAGATATGAATTTTGACTGCTTCAACGTGCACGTGGACAGAAAATCCAAATCTGTATCCAATGCAAATTGCCCGTTATGCATATTTTTCTATGCACCATGTCCTCCATGTTCGTACACGATTCCAAATAGTGTCGTTCCTGTCGGTCATCCACCCAGGTGGCGCGGCAGATCTTTTCTGGAGCCCGGACCCAGGCGGCGGTCGTGTGAGCGCATTACCACGAGGGTGCCAACGACGACGCCCCATTGTGTCCCGTCTCTATAGTCAGCGGTCATCCGAGTCTCGCTGACATCGCGTCAAACGGACGGACCGACCTACACGAACTGTAGCCATTCTATAAGATTCATTTTGAGGAAGTCTTAGGGGGTCTTGTAACATTGTCGAGGGGCGTATTGCAGGGCAAAAGTAACATCGTAAATATTTTAAAAATAAGAAAATCGGGGCTCCAGAAAACAGGTTTGGAAAATTTGATTGATTATAAGAGTGAAAATATTGCAATAAAACAGTTAAAGAGTATTGGTTCGTAAATTTCTTCGATGCTGTCATCAACAAAGCTGTGAGCCTAATCATCTTGTTACAAATATTTTGTCGGAAGGCTATTGGGTTTGGCAATTTAAGCGGGATGAGGGGTTAGGAGTGGGTTGATTTAATATTTCTCTATGGAGGGGGCTGACCGCTTTTTAACCCTCCCCCCTTCCCCCCGTAAAACATCGGCTATAGACTCGTGGTTCATGTACAAACAAGACGACGTTCCACCGTCAGTCACGACGACTTAATTACAAGCAGCGAGCCACAACCGCCTGCAACGACAGATGGAAAACGCAAGGTGCCGTGCTGGTGTAATCTGAGAGTTTTCATTCCGTAAAAAAGAAGCAGTTGAAGCAGATTCGGGTGAGATCTCAGCGGGAGGGGGGGTCTGGTCATTATGGTGTAGGGTATCGATGACCAATTTTCTGACCGGTGGCACCACGGCTGGCAATTCACGGTTCATTTTTCTCGACGAATCTTCCAGCAGAGTCTAATGATACAGAGTGGGCTAAAAAAATGCGCTGCCTTGTGAGCATAGACCACAGGCGCAAAAGTGCCTGGGATACATTATGATAGCCTAATGCGTGAAACGCAGACTCGTCCATTGAGAATTAAAGGCTTCTATATTAATAATAATTGTTTCTTGTAAGCCAAGCTGTCAACATTACATAAAGGAGCGTATTAAAATGTCCACTTGATGGCTAGTCTGTCGGTATATAATAGCTGCTGAGATATTTCCGATATTAAAAATCTGTATATCCGATACTTTGACGGTATTGAGCGTTAGGCTTATGGAGTAGACCAACTGCGCGTAGGCCTATGTCGGCCGTGATGGATATCGCCATCCCCCCATGGATATCATGGACATAATTACGGATTTAGATCCTGTGGCAAATAGTAGCACAGTACTATCAAAATTTCATACAAACTTAACAACATTTGTGGGCATTTTTACAGTGAAGTGTGAGAGTACGACGTAGCCTAACGTTTTGGCACACCTTGTATTCAATGCAAAGACCGAGTGCCGCTTATACTTTGAGACTGGCCCGTCAAAGATTGAGAGAAATTTAATGCGTGATAAAATGAGATTCACGACTACCAATTAGATAATTACAAAATCGAAGCGCCTTTGTTGGTCATTAATTTCTTTCGGTTGGTTAGCCAGCGGATTAATGACCGGTTTTTGCACACGCTGACCATATACAGGGTGAGTCATCAAAAAACGTGCCCCTAGCGATATCGCGATAATTTCTCCAAATTTTAATATTTTGGCCTAATTTTTTCATGGCGTATAGCTGATATAATTTGACACAAACTCTGAAATTTACAAAAAAAAATCGCTTCCGTTCAGAAGCTATGAAACTTTTTCGAAAAAAGTAAACAAAATCACTTGAACCAAGGCAACGAAGCCTATTTCAAGAGCTACAGAAGCTTCGGTGACCTGATGTTCCTTTGTCTTATTTGGTGGCCCTGAAAAGGGCCGATCTGCGTAATGATTGTACTGATCGAAGATTGTCACAACGTTGTGCCCACCGCCTTCATCTTTTATCAACATGGTGCGCCGACCCATACCATCCGCCAAGCACAGGATTGGCTGGATCAGAACTGTCCGGATGTCATCAAGAAAGTTGAGTGGCCTCCCGACTCCCCAAACCTAAATCTACTTGATTACCATGTGTGGGGCAATGTTTCATAAGTACCAGGCACACAAACACAGGCCAAAGACCAGGGTGAATTTTACTGGAGGCAATCTGGGATGACTTGCCACAGGATCCGATTGACAACGCAGTGCTTGCATTCCGAAAGAGGCTTCGGACGTGTGTCAGAGCAGATGGCGGTCACTTCGAACACCAGCTTTAGATTGACGACTAACGGAAATCGGCTATTTTCAGGAGCACCAAATAATACAAAGGAAATCAGGTCGCCCGAGCTCTGTAGCTCTTTAAATAGGCTTCATTGCCTTGGTTCAAGTGATTTTTTGACTTTTTTTTTTCAAAAGTATAACTTCTGAACGGAAGCGAATTTATTGTTGCAAATTTCAGAGTTTTTGTCAGATTATATCAGCTATAAACCCTGAACAAATTAGGCCAAACTATTAAAATTTGAAGAAGTTATCGCGATATCGCTAGGGGCACATTTTTTTATGACTCACCCTGTATATCAAATACTTAGATCGCGCACAATACCAGCTGACTCACAGGCAGAATGAAGGACCTTTTGAGCAAACACGGAAGTTGATTAGAATTATGGGTAATAATTGTTAATTATTGTGATTGGATATGAAAGGATTATGACTCTGTCAATCAATTGTTGACGGTTGGCAATTGGTTTGGCCCGCGGGCCAAGCCCCGCCCTCGTTATCTCTAAACGTGCCTCAATATACAGAATATAGTGACTCCCCTTGGCGCTGACATTTCTGCAAGCCATAATACTTTCGAGCCATAATTTTTCACACTGCTTGTGTGAAAATAAAGATCTGTATAATTTGGCCCGTTTCAAAGTAATGAATAGCAATCGCAGACGATGTTTTATACAAATGGCATTCGCCGCGCCAACAGATGACGTTTGCGTTTTAATATCTTTTCCAGAAGTGGTGGTCAATAGAAGATATAATCTGTGCGTTTAAAAACTGAATGTATGGTGTAACATTTGGAAATGAAACAAAGCACACTCATGAATAAAGGAACATAATGTGTTCCTTTATGTTGTACAGTATTATTGTACAACAAAATGATACTATAGCAAGCTACTGGCTTAATTAGCTTGTATTTACAAGCAAGCAGCGAACCGAAGTAATATTGCAGATTTTTTCAAAGTTCTTTGTGAAACCATAGATCAGTCAATTTTTTAACATTACATTTTCAATCATGTGTTTTTTTGTTAACCAGAACCAGAAACAGTTAACCAAAAACACACGTGGCACAATGCAAATGTTTTCAGTCAGTCTGTCACTCAGTCAGTGTCACTGTCACTCTGTCACTATTTTCTGAACACTCCGTCAGACGGCACACCTAGTCAGTATGTTACTTTTTACGGTACAATTTTTGCGATGCAAATCCACCACTCCGTTATGTTCAGCTGTCCTGTTTATTGTCAAGCAAAGCTTTGTGGTCGATGGGCAATGATGCAGCCATAATTCTACCAGCAGCAGGCGTCCAACGTTCAGAGGCAACCGTATCCTTCATCAACTGACTTCTTAACAGCTGCGATCCTTCGCCTCCCTTGCCAACATCCTCTTTGTTCACTTTCTCCGATGACGACTGCGATGAAAACTTGAGATTATCCTCCACGTCCTCCTGCGATAAGAACAACTGCCTTGCATCGCGCGGATTAGTGTCAAAAGTTGGGTTCTGATAGGAGTACTTTTCCTCAAGAAGAACACCTCTTTCAAGAGATCCTTTGCAGCTAGATATCGATGAAAAAACCGGAATGTTCAATTCTACGTTTACAGCGGATGGTGCCTGATAATCTTCCATAGAAACGTTCTTGTTTGCATCTCTAGTCACAGACGAGAGGTCTCTGGTTGAAGCGATCGAGCGATTGGGAATCACCACTGACAGATTATTGGTACCCTCCTCTGTTATCTGTCTACCCCGGCTTTGTCTGCTACCAGAACTAGGCTGTCGTACAAACACGCTGCTCACTAAATGCGACGCTTGCACTATAACCGTTTCCCGCTGCCACTGCCGCAAGCGCTGATGTATGCGCCGAAAATCTGGCCTTGCAGCTGGTCGTCTATTCCAGCACTCGACCATCAGAGAATAGACCCTCAGCGGGCATCCATCGGGACACGCTAGTAGCCTCTGAGCCTTAACCGCCTCTATGACCTGCGAGTTGGTCAGCCCGCAGTAAGGCTGCAACCCAAAGGCAAACACCTCCCACACCGTCACTCCAAGCGCCCAGACATCACTGGCAACGTTGTAGCGTTCCTCAATAATCGCCTCCGGAGACATCCAGCGAAGCGGAACCGGATATCCGTCTTGCTTGAGCGAACAGTAATCGGATGCATGGCTAACCGGGATGTGTTTCAGAAGGGATATCTTCACCTGAGATTGCACTCCGATGAGGATATTCCTAGCAGCTATATCCCCGTGAACGTGCCGCTTGTTTGATAAATACTCCATCCCAGCGGCGATCTGAACGATGATGTGTATCATCTCCGACTGACGCAGCTGCCCGTAGAGATCACCCTGGGGGAGGTCGCAGCTGGGAGAGTGCATCTGAAGGTAATCGTGTAGGTCGCCGATGGCCGTTAGCTCAAACACGGCGCACAGTGGAAGCTCTCTTGTACACACGCCGAGAAGGCAAGTGATGTTCTCGTGTCGAAGATTGCCTGTGACTTCCGCGTCGTTCCAGAAAGATTCCCGTAGCTGCTGTCCAGCGTCCGTTCTGATGCAGAGAAGTGCCACAGAGATCCTTTCTCCACCATCACTCGCCAAGTCACCGCCGCACAGCTCGCCGCGGAAAACCTTCCCAAATCTTCCGCGACCAAGCTCCTCAAGAATCTGAATCCTTGACGCCGATATTTCCTGCGTCGACTGTCCTGCCAGAGGGCTGCTGGTGAAGCGAGAAGTAAAGTTGATGCTTCCGGTTGAAGGGGTGGTGACGTGTCTGGGTGGGATGTAGGCTCTGAAGGAGGGGAAGGTGGAAGGGAGACTGGAGGGACGACAGAGGTGTTTGATGAGCAAGAGGACGCCGATGATGAGGGGCACGAGAAGACAGATGACGATCAGAGCCACGAAACTGAACGGCGCTTCTGGTTTATCCGAGCCTGGAAGCAATACAATCTGACGATGACGCGGTGATTAAAACATTTTCTTATCTCTGTTTTCGAGCCAGAAAATTCTTTCATAATGCACACGTTTACCAAAAAGTCAGTTCTAAAAATAAATCGTTTTGGAGAGTTTAAAGACTGGGTGTAGCCTACTAGCAAAGTGTATTCTAGTCTGGTTCAGTGATTTAGGGCAAGCAAAGAATTGCACAGGCACACATGAATCCTTCTATAGTCACCGTTCACGACTTGCCCGGGGAGCTTTGGATTGCAAGCCAATTCTTTGCTTTTCAGTATGCAGATGGCTAAGTGTATCAGTGCAGAAATATTTATCATTTCTATACAAAGAATGGCAAGGGCTATTTGAAATTGTAGGCCATCAACGTTGTGTTTTTTCAACTGAGCTTAAATTAACAACGTTTTTGCAGTGGCATGTTACCCGGAATGATGCCTGTATCTTGAGTTACAGCTGGCAGCGGTTTGTGAGCTCGAATATGAGCGCACTTGTGTGTGTTGTCCGGGAGCAGAGAGCAGTCGGGCAGAACTGAACCCATCCCTGGCAACGCGCTGATTATCATCAATGAATTAAGGATACTCAACTAATGAGCCAAGCAACCAAACTTTTTTTGCCTAAGAGTGGTGCCTTGAGGTGGAAATATACAAGGAGTCGTAGCCATAGAGATGCCGTAGTTGTAACATCAGCTTCCAACGAAGGCCGATTAATAGCTCAATGGTTGATTTATTAACAGAACCAGCCTTAAAGTACATGACATTCGATATGATCAAAAAATAAAGAATGTCGATAAATTTAAGTACTTTGGCTCAAATTAAAATAGCGTACTTGACCTTTGGAACTAAAAATTACTGCTAATCAAGCAGCAACAACGCACTGTTAAATAGGTTGTACGAACTGTCATGCATTGGAGCTACATTCTACATCATGTTGTTGATCATCACATTGTTGTTATCATCTTATTGATCTACATCATGGAATACCTTGCGTTTTCCTCTGATTCTTGAGAAACTCAAGCTCATCTCGACACAGCTTGGTCTGCACTCTCTCGCAGTCGGTGCGACACAAGCGCCGCAGGCGGCTAGCGGAGAAACTCGAACCCATCACCGCAGCGTCGCAGAGAGGAAAGGCAAAGTGACATGCCGCCGGTAGAATGTACTTGCCGCACTGGGCTGACATCCCGGCATCGCTTACAATGATGGAGAGGAACTCTAAATAAAACATATAAATGACTTTTTGTTTTAAAATGTCAACTTTGTCAAATTATTATGATAGAAATTTGCATCTCGAAAATAACTGGTAGATCGACAGCCAGCCAATTATTGCAATTTGCTCTATTGCGAAATGTAATCTCATCAGCATCCATGATGCGGAAACTAATTTAAAATATCGTTTCTTTCTTCATCTGACGTGATCTACATATGCAAACCATTTGGTCCCACATCAATTGATCAACCACTATAACGACATCAATGTAGTACAGAAAATGACTGCAAAAATGACTGCAAAAATGACTAGAACTCGATCTAGTTTCTGCCTGACAAAATGCAAGGAGTTTAGTTCCATGATTTTTTGCATGCAAATTTGCATGCATGAAAGTTGGTGTTGGAAAAAGTAACTGTGACGTCACTTCAGCCCTGCAGTTTAGTCATAAACTTTTCATGCATCGTTGAACAAAAGCTTTAGCAACTTTATAGCGACGCTCAGTTCGATTACCGGTAAGGGTATCTTCCAGATACGACTGCTGTAAGGCGCCCGTTGGCACGTAGACACTGTGGTTTCCCAGCAGAGAGAGGCACGCCGAGCCACGATAGGGCTGACAAGAGAAGTCACCTGAAGCGATGTCGTTCACAGAGGCGTCACCTCCCGAATGCCTTGAAACGAATAACACTTCCAAATAAAAGACTCTACAATTTGGCTGATATGCAGTTTGGCAGCATGTTTGTATACAACGTATACGCCTGGTTAATGAATCGTAGCTTAAACTAGATTTATAAAGCTGTTCAAATGGGAGATGGCTATTATGGCCACAGCCTAAAATCATCTACAAATAAGCAATCAACACACAGCTCCAGTATAGCTGCATAGAAACATATGTGTACGTGTTTAGGCAATGCAGATAAGACCATAGACAATTCCCTTCTAGGCTAATGGATGGCAAAATATATATCTAGTTTACATGGTTTATCATAATCATGGAAGCATACTCCAGCTTGCTCTTTTCCAGGTGTTGACCATCATCCAGCCCCTCCAACCCCTCCTCCTCCATGTCCAGGGTGTCGTGGATGACCGGAAGCTCGTGGTCCGAGCCCGGGTGGAGTTCCATCGCGTGGTCCGACGCATCCAAGTCCGCGAGTCCCTTGGATGCGTCTGGGTGCAAATCACGACCATGCGGGACGTTTTGAGAGAATTTACCGTTTTGTTGGATCCTCTTCAGACAATCACATGGGAGTTTAAGATACTTTGGGAAAGTTTGCACACTGCACACATACGCAAATGCATTGGAATTTGTAACGCATCAAGTAAGGTCATACAAACGGAGGTGGAAATACATCATACCTTGCTTAAATACGCCAAAACTGTCACTTATTATATAATCTTTATTTTACCAAATCAATGGTAGTCAACGACATAACAAAGAAAAATAAATGCATACAAAAGGTGACACAATAGATACCTTACAAACTGAAGAAAATGAACGTAGTGAAAATATAACCAACACAGCTAAGTAAAAATAGCATCCAGCATTGCATGCACAAATAAGCCCGTTGGCTAGAGTAAGGAAAGCACACAATTCATTTCGAATTTAGAGAAATCATGACGCAAATTATGTCACAAATTATTTTCATAATCGCGTAATAGTCTCGCACACCGGTTGGCTTTATAACGAGAAGGGTGCCGTTAGTAAATCGTCGAGCGAATTTGTTCCACCCCTCGCACGTGTAGACCCCAGAGTCGCGCACCGAGGCATCGTGAATCGTCAACCTACAGCAGTGCTGTTCAATAGAGCGGTCCGAGGGCCAGAACCGGCCCCCGAAGGGCTTCGTGATGCCCCTATATTTGTGGACAATGTCCAATAAGAAAGATATTCATATTCGTTCTTTTCCTTCTCTAAGCCATGCTCACATCTCAAAAATGCTCATACTGTTTCTACACCCTCCTATCTTAGTCATCCTATGTCTCAATCCCACAGAAAGCGCTAAATCCAGCAAGACACTCTGTTGCTTACAACCCCATGCACACCCTTGCTTTAGTGTTCATTCAGTGACAGCGCGGGCTAGTTGGTGCATTTCGTCAGCCGAATATAATCGTCCATTTGGCAGGTCGATAATCCGTTGACGAGAATTAGGCTACGTCATGTTTGCACAATATGTTCAGCAAACCGGGCATCAGCGTACGTCCGTTCTGTCTGTATTTGACCCAGTCGTACCAAAGTACTGTCAGTTGTGTCCTTGAAAATATAGAATACTGGATTGTTGGATAAATCATATCCTGCATTCAATGATCCATTGATCCACAAGAAGCCCGGCGTACAAATGGGCAGTGAAATCCCAGATACGCACGACTGCCGATTGTGAAATACGTAAATATAGGTGTGTGTCTCAGTTTCATTTCCATTGCACTAAAATTTCATATTACATCATTTGTCACTTACATTACATACTTGTAGGCCTAGAAACATTCTTAGATTACATACATGCATGTTTACGCAGACATTTAATCAAAGAGAATATGCCAAAATAGATCTTCAAAAATAAAATCGATCGACTAAATATTACAGATATAATTCAATTTACAACGTTACCTGCTTCGTTGGCTATTTAGGCTGAATCAATGCAATATTTCAACCGTGAATGGTCTCATTGTCTAATGAACATTATTTAATTTGTCTGATCTGTCAAGACCTAACGCATATCCGTGTGCAATTACCGTTGTAGTTGTCTAAATTATTGTTATAAGGAGTCAGGTCATAGATCAACGAGTTTCATGCGGCATCCATAGAGGCTGACACGCTAATAGCGTTTCTGATAAATTGGCTGGAGTCTGGACGCCAACCTTGATCCCCATGCCGTGGTCCTGATGCGGTAATGGGGGTTCTTGCCCCCTCTCGGGTCCCTGACCGCCAGGCCGTCCTTGAGCCAGACGTACTGGGGTACAGGCTGGCCGGATATCTCGCACATTAGCCGGACAGTGTCCCCGGCTCGCCGGACCAGGTCCCTCATTGGAGAGTCCAGCTGCACGTGACCTGTGCATGAGGTTTTTGCTAGATTTTCCTCAAATTTCAAGATTTAAATAAGGAAAATCAAAAACTAAGCATGTAGACCTAAGGATCAATAATTATTTCCAATACATAAACTATGTAACATAATTTTTTCCCACGTTTATTGTTTCAAACAATGGCTACATGAACAGTAGGCCTACAAATAAAATCGCGCGAAACAACAAGGACTAAGTAAAGGAGAAACCCAAATTTGTTATTTATTATTATACTACATTAGCCAAATGCATGCAGATTACCTCTGGAGATTCAAGCAGGATTGAATTAATGGGATTACATTTTTGGTGTACCACGCAACGCAACCACTTTTGTCACTTTCAGCGTTGCATACCCTGCGATACACGTGTACATGATGTATTATCTACTTGTATGTATGTATGTATGTATATTGCACTTTTAACGCACCAAAAATATGTCATGCAAACGGAGATGGAAAAACA
>JAQIWG010001454.1:0-24469 GCA_034695025.1 Chamaedrilus cognettii
CAAGGAAATATATTTACTTTTGGCCGAGTTATCGCGAATTCGCTAGGGGGTTGTTTTTTTATTACGCACTCTGTATAATCAGGGCTTAGTGCGCATGTACCCTAAATTATTTTCAAAATCCGTTCAGTGGCGGCTGAGTTATTGTGGCGCAAGTGTTTTAGCCCCCCCCAACATTTTTAAAAACAGTTCGCCCACCTTATATATCAATATTTAGTTAAAATATGTATAGGGCGTTTTTCAGTAAGTAGTAAGTGGAATAAAATGGTGCAAAAAGCGTGAAAATCGGACTGATAGTAAAAATGTTATCGCAATTCTTGAAAAAGTGCATAAAATGGCCCCCCCCAGGCCTCCTTAATATTTCGAAATTAATTACTCAGCCAGAAACGCTTTCCTCAATGGCATATATGTTTTCCCCCTAGTTTCATAACTGTATCGCTTAAGGTTGTGACCCACGATGACATGAAATTAAAAAGAATAAAAATCTGGGGCGTGGGGCTTCCGGGGGCACTGTTCATTTTTCAAAATTCAAGTGAAGCTGTATAATCCGGGCGAAGGCCGCATGTTCCCTGAAAAAATGGTCGAAATCCTTTCAGTCGTGGCTGAGTTATTGTAACGTAATAGTTTTGACCCCCCCAACTTTTTTTTAATCGTTCGCCCATCTTATATATCAATGTTTTGTTAAAATATGTATAGGACGTTTTTTAATAAGTAGTAAGTGGAACAATCTGGTCCAAAAAGCGTGCAAATCGGACTGATAGTAAAAGCGTTATCGCGATTCATTCAAAAAGTGCGCGCGATGGCTCTCCAGACACCCCCACAATGTTTACAATGAAATTTTTTTGCTGGAAGCATTTTCATTAACAAGAAAAATGTTTTGACCCTTATTCTAGACTTATAGGTCAGGAGGCGAGTCACCGGGAATGCGCCAAAGATCCGCAAGAAAAAATGAAAAAAAAATAATAATAAATAAACAAAAATAAAACAAAGGTACCGGGTCGAAACAATACGGCGTTAGCCTATCGGCGCACGCCGTAAAGAGGACGCTGTTGCTCGTGGACGGTGTCATAAAACATCCCAAGGACGCAGTTTGACTCACGATATTCCTCCATTGCACGTGCTAACCGCAGCCACCGAGTCCGTCTCACCCACCACCGATCCCACGTAGTAACAGTGACTCGCCATCTGCACAAAGCGTCCATTTCTTAAATGCTAGTATAAACCAAAGACGATTTGTTAGATTGCAACAGAAACTAAAAGTTTTTACAATGGTTATTGTTGTGCTTTTTGCTAAACCTTTGGCACCTTTGACAAAACGATTGTATAACAACGTCAGTCTCATGTGGGCTACTTGCCAATACATCAGTCTTTTAATCCATATAAATTTAATTTTTATTGTGAAGTAAATACATGCATATTTATAGCATGGTAAACAAGTATCATAATTTTGCATTATTGAAAGAAATCAGTAGAATCATAATTTAGTGATTTATTCACTCCACATGGACTTCAAGTGTCTAATTCTATTCATTTAAAAGTTGGCATTTGATAGTGTATGACTTTTTTGTTGTTGTTTGTAAGCATTCTTGAAATTGTTGACCTTATGCGATTGACATTGGGTTAATAAAGATCTGACCTATGTACAAACTGTAATTATCAGGTTGAATTATTTTCGCTGTCAATATACTTTTGATGCATTAGTTATTAACGATCTGGAAACCAGTGCTCGATACAATGTCAAGTGTAACCTAGTTGTTGCTGCCAAAAAGAGCATTGACTATCCCAGTTATGGGTCCGGAGTTAATAATGCAATGTTTAGCTAATATATATTTTAATGCTTATTCTGTTTAATGTTGATTTTCAATATTTGGTGTTGTGCTGTGCTATGTTGCCATTAATTTGATGAATGAAATGCATATGTTATGCGAAATTTAATCACACAAGAATCAAATTATAACTGTAGCTACCTCAATGGTGATACGAATCAGAAATACTATAAAATAGCTGTCATTTAGCCCACGTTTGCAAGTGTCTGTGTACGGTGCTCACTCATGTTTGACATTCAAAGACAATTTTGACAGCTTCTCTGCCAACCAAACTCTTCTATGGATAGAGATCTCGGTGACAACTGAAGCATTATGTTTAAAATACAAACTTTGTTGAGAATTGAGACTTTGTTCAGAATTTGCCCAGTGAATTGGCTTACTGCCATTTTAATGCTTTGCACATTTAAATGCATGTTATCATCTTCATCAAACTTAAACTAAGCTACACTAGCAACGTTGCAGGGTTATCCCAAAGTAGCAAGTAACAAAAGAGTCCCAGCAGCAGTGACGAGGGGGATCCGGAAGAAAGTCACGAGCGGGATTGGGGGGGAGGGGGGATTCCCCCCCCCCCCCCCCCGCTCGAGAACGTTTCTGGAAGAGGTGAAAGTTCCAGTGACCGTATATTGCGCTTGGGCACATTCCTGTTGCGCCTCTATTTGCATGCACACTTTTGGTCATATTTGTCTAACCACTTTCTGTCACACCCCCCCCCTAAAATTTCAAAAACCCCCCAATTTTAAAATCCTGAATAAGTCCCTGTGCAAGGGGGACCTTTTGAGCGTCTACCAGCGCCTATTTCGGCGATAACAAAGCAGGTCAATCCAGGTAGCAAGGGAAGCCCGGCCCTCTTGGAACCTCCGGTAACTACCGCACTGCTCAGTACTCCATAGAAAGACATCACACATGATAACCCTCATTCTTAAAATCTTGTACTTAAGCTCAAAGCTCCAAAATACATCTAACACGATCTTAAACCACATCAGAGCAGATGTCACAAAGTAGCTTGAACTTTAAACATTAGAATTACAGGACCTGAGTTGTTAACAGTTCATTCTCTGCCTCCAGTCAATGAGTCGAATCTTGCATAAAACTTAAGCTGAATATCAGAGATAGACCAATGCAAAAAAATAAAATATCTCAAAAAGCATTTAGCCCAATTTACATAATTAAACAGCATTTAGAAAACCATTACACACATGGAATTTTTCACTTTGATGTATCACTGAAAGAAATTATGTAGGTTTGGAAGGCTCAATTTTTGACAGGATCTATTTTAATACTGTGAACAGCTGCAATTCTAGTGTATTTTTAGGTCCAGATTGAGTTACAGACCAACCAATCAGAGCCTAGGAATCATAGTTCAAGGTGCAAACATTATTCGAGCACGCTGATTGGCCATGGCCAGTCTGTAACTCGATCAGGATGTAGATCTCAGCAAGAGCTGATGCAGATGAATATTGATTTTTTATCGCTGGACAGTAACTTTTTGATGCAGTATGTGATCAGCCAAGCGACCAACAAGATGAAGCAGAACACTCACAATATCTAGATCCATGACTTGTTCACCATCCTCCATGACGGCTTTCTCCGTGTAGTTCAATGCGAACAAGTTACTGTTAGAAATTATCACATACAATGCATAAAAATAAACATGAACGGCGGTAATCTATGATAAATATTTTGTTATCAAGTCATATAACACAGTACCATAACAATTACAAGTTTCAGTTATGAAACCCACATTGCTAAATAATCATAGTACGGTACCGAGATGATCTAACAATTTTATATTTTAAATACTCTTACAAAATCAAGATTTTGATCTTTCTTTTTAGATTTAACAACAACAACATTCGACTTGGCCTATGCATGTCCCACGAAATTCAGCACATAGAATTGATGTGCTCAATACTGGGCCTAAATGAGGCAAATGATCACTATCGATTAAAGTATTCTGAAAACGCAACTGAATAGTCAATGGGCGTTACATTGAATACAGCTTATGACTATTATCTAATCACGACAACATTTCAAGTTACACATCCTTGTGGAAGACTTGAAGTATCCTCACAAGTTACAGAAAAATGAGTGGTTTCTGCTTTAGTGTAGCTAACGTTGCCTAACCTACAAAGAAACTTAATTTGAGGATATATTTGCAAAAGCCGAGAGAGTCACGCTTGCGACGTGTGATATGCATAAAACTTTACAAAGAGTTTATTTAATTGTCTTTTGTTAGAAAGAGTGTTTTTATTTTTTATTATTTGTGCATTATTTCATTCGTTTCCAATTTACGTAGACTGCTTCTGACAGATATCACTAAAAACTTTAGTTCATAAATGAAATCACCCAAATTACCATTAGGCATACTAATTAGCACAAAAAATGAATGTGTTGAAATTGCTAATGGTGCTATGCTTCTTTAAGACATACACATATAACACAGAATACAATTACTAAAACCTGTTTATATGCAGTTCGAGTTGAACAGTTTGACCATCCACTTGCAAGGTCATCGTTATGTCCTTTAGATGTTCTGTCTGAAAACAGAGTCGAGAATTATATAGACTTCGCTTCTGTTTGAATTGAGTCATAATCTTGTACACCTGAGTAAATTAAAACATCAGAATCAAATATACACAAGTTATTACATGTACGTGCGTTTGTGGCGAGCATGCAAATGCGTGCAACTGTGTCCAGATACGCTACTCGCTCAAATTTGAGAGCGTCATATTATCCTCTGCTTGCTCGTGCTGGATTACAAAAATTAAATTATATGGTGAAGCAACAGCTCTAGTCACGTTCGCAGTCAAATATTATTTACTTTCATTTTCGTGCATGCAGTAGGTGTATGCGGTTTATATTCTGCTGTTCCCCCATTTCACTCCTTTCCAGAAGCCACCCGTACCCTCCTCGCCCAGCTCAGATGCAACTCCTACTCACGCCCCAACAAGTATCAAGACTTCTTCCATCCAGCCACATCCAACACCTGCCCGTCTGCTCACTTTTCCCCCACGACACCCAACACATATCCTCATGCCCCCCTCTCTTACACTCCTCGACCTCTGGGCAAACCCCCAAAGGGTCATTTCCATTCTGGATGGATGGCGGACCAGGAGCGGCACTTCTTCTATCACAGTAGACGGTAAGACGTGGGGCAAGAACAACAACAACGAGACAACAATGACACGTCACGTGACGTCATGGCACTCACAAACTTTGGTAAACTAGCTTTTCATATTCAAAAGATTTATATAAACCAATTTGTAAGCTTACTAGTGAGAGAAGAAATCGTCAAATCTGATGGCAAATAATGTTTTAGAGTATTTTCATCAACTTTGAGACTTTTCATCTTTGAGGGGGCGCGCCCCTCGTGCCCCGGCCCCCCTCGTCCCCCCCCCCATGCATCCCCGACAAATTTTCTGTTTAAAATGTATGTTTTGGGCTTTTTGATCAATTTTTAAACTTCTCTTTTTTTGAGGGGGCCCCGCGCCCCCGGACCCCTCGTCCCACCTCCAAATACTTTTTCGATCAATATAATATACCTGTCCTATGACATTTTTTAAAATTTTGAAGACAATTTACTTTGAACCCTTTTGTATGGTAAAGTCCTATCTCTTCGAGCGTGTTTTATGGAGACTTGTTGTCGGAATATAAAAATTTGCATTAGTAGAGGAAAATTCATAACAATCGTCAAATACTGCAAATTTTTGTCAATTTTTTGGAAGCGCCCCCTTAAGGTCTGGGAGAAATATTTGTTCCTATTCCCTAGTCAGTGAACCCAACTATATTTTTATAAAGTTTGTATCTTTTGCGGCTTCAGAGGATATAGTTATGGAAAGTACGCGGATGAGGGTGGAACAAAATATACCGGGGAAAAAAAATCGTCCAAAAAAAGGCTTGGGAAATTTCTTGAAACGCGCCCTAAAAAATATTGAGCGGGCTCCGATTAATGATTTTCTCACGTGAGCGAAAAGAGTAACGCGCGAACTTCAAGACAAACTATTCAACACAACGACCAACATACATTGCATGACAACAGCCCTTCTTGTACACTAGGTACATATATGCACACTAGGCCATACGCACTAGGCTGCAGTTTTTTTACGACTGAACTGAACCAAACAGGCATTAGCCACACAGAGACCAGCAACAGAAACTCACTTGCGCTGAGGCGCTGTCGTATTGTTCAACAAACACACGGCCGCTAGGCGCGCCCTGTTGCGACTTGGTACTTGCATGCTGCCCGGCAGTGCGCTAAAAGTTACACGTGCTATCAAAAATAAATTGAATCGCACAGCGGCCTACATGACAAAACATGTACATTGTATATCAACGGTGCAAGGGAGCAACCACGGTCTGAAAGTTGGGGGGTCGGGGGTCCGATTTAAAAGTACAAACTGCCAACAAAACAAATCCAGTGACAAGATTTAGCAAGATTTGCAATGAACTGATCACCTCAACCAAAAAAATAAAGAAGCATTCCCAAAAGTTGGGAGGTCATCTTAAAAGTTGGGAAAACCATGGCCCCCCCCGAGCCCCCCTGTGGTTGCGCTCTTGTCTAAATGACAGTGCAGATACTGTAGGTCTAGCGAGCGGGCAAATTTAAGACTCTCCTGCATTGTCGCTTTCCCGCATGCTTCGTGTTATAGCAAAATGACAGAACAGAGTGATAGAGGGCGTGGAAATAAACACAAATCGCCTTTAGCCATAATATATACGCAATTAAAATATACGGCCTACTCAGTTGGCCCTAAGTTACAACGGAGCGGCTACACTGTGTATCTGAGCTGCGCACTGAACCAGGATTGTTCGCCTGGTAGACATGCAGTGTATGATTTGAACCGAATCGGTAGCGGTCCATGCTCCATGCGGTTCAAACAACTTCAAATTCTCACGTTCAGCGCCAGTCACAAATGATTGCAGTCGGACACATATGTTTGCCGTCGGACACATATGTTTGTAGTCTGACAAATATGTTTGTAATCTGACACTTATGATTGCAGTCTGACACATATGATTGCAGTCTGATACATATGATTGCAGTCTGACACATATGATAGCAGTCACGTGTGATATTGCAGTCAAATACATATGATTGCACTCTGTCATATTATGATTGCAGTCTGACATATATGGTTACAGCCTGACACATATGATTGCATTTGAAATGAAAATCAAGAAAAAAAGTATTATTAGAGCCCATTATTATAATGATAAATTATAAAGAGTGTTACCTACGACATCTGGGTGGATTTGCCGCGGAAATATAAGGCGGAAAAAGAAGTGTTGGCTGAAAGAAACAACGGCAGGGTTGCTCAAGTGCGCAGTGGAAGCGAAAGAGTATTCAAGACGGCAGAGGCAGCAAAAGAAAATGAACGGAGCTGTTTGACAAGGGATCTTAGCGCTCTAATTGGCATGCAGGGAGAAATGGGGGTGCCACGGAATTCTACGTTAGAAATGTTTGTGATTTTGCAATGTTTTATAGATCATCGAATCAATTTAGTAAGAGATGCGTCGTTGGAGCCATTGAAGTTTTTTGTTACAAAATTTAATGTAGTGATGTCGTTTAACAGCGTAACAGCGGGACAACGACACGCTCCCATGTGTTTTAGACGCTTCAAAGCCATTGAAGCGTCTGCAGCGATGATGCAGGGAGGCCATTATCTAGCGAATTGCAGTAATCGAGTTTTGAAGAAACGAGGGACTAGGAAAGGATGATGGCTGAGTTTGTATCAAGCGATAAGACTATACATTGTACATGAATGCATGCATGCATATATCAGCATGTAGCAGCAGCTGTAGGCCTATGAACCTGTATGATACTGTGCATTATGTATGCCCCTTGCAAGCCAGATAAGAATTTGGCTCGCCGCCCAGAGCTCTCAGGGCGAATCGAAAAAGTTACATGTAAAAGGCAACTAAAAAAGGGGAATCGGTTCTCAAGGTTCTTGCCTCGAGGCACTGAGCCGGACTAGAATAGTCTTTGTTACTACACACGATCCTTAAACTTAAACAACCTACAAGCATAATATATACAGCATATAACCCACAACTGTATGATAGCATTTTCATTATGTGCGTGACGCCAAAGAACTTAATATCCTACCCTTGTGACGGTAGAGTTGACGCACTGACGACTTGACGGACTCGTGACGTCAACATGGACGACGTCATAAGACTCCACGTCACGCCACCTCGTGTCGAACACCGCGCTCGAAGCAGTCGTCCCTTAAGATAATTAATCACCGGTAATTCATTTCTTAATCAATTGACTACGCAATAGCGTCATTAGGACCTACTTCTTCAACGTGGGACTTCCAGCTACATGTATATTCTGAACGCGCTTTACCCGACAATAGGCGGGGAAAAATCTGAAACCGTGAACCTACATTTAAATGTATCCCCAACCATGCCCTAACCCTAACTTCATAACCCTAACGAGGCCTTAACCCTAATTTAAAAAAAATATATAGTTTGTCGCGCGGATGAATGATAGTTGCGCTATAAAGGAGTGGGCGTGGTGCGCGCACAGGGCATCTAGCTCCTATCTAGCCGCTTTTGATGAGGCAGCTTATGGTCAGCTGGGCTTCAGCGGGCGTCAACATTTTGCATGTTTTTACTTCATGTGACCGGAAAGCGAGCTGAAGGAAAACTACAAATGTATTACGCTGACTTGCAGTGCCTTGGCGGATTTGCCAGAAAAGCTACAAGCCTAATTGTCGTTGATGAATACTGCGAACATCGTGATTGACAGGGGCAATCTAGGCGCAATTCCCCCGCAGAGGACTTCGGGATGAAACTGTCAAAATTTAGAGAAACCCTCGTCAATTTCAGGGCTGTACGTTGAACTCCTTTCGGGCGCGGAGGAGGGGGCCGAGGGCTGCGCCTTTTTTGTCCGTTTTGACATTCCTAGACACATTCTTATTCATTTTTAGCTCAAAATTGTAGGGACTTACCAAATTTGTGCACGATTTTTACCCACAAAAAATCGTCCTTCCTAAGAGCGGTTGAAGCGCCCCACGCCTCCAGCCCCCTCCCCACTCGTAAGTTTTACCGAGAAAAGTGACAGGGATAAACTTGAAACCGGCGCCAGAAACCGGCGCCAGAAACCCCCGCTACGCCGCTTCTAGCCCTGCCTTTGTCTAAATATTCCGGATGTGTCTGAAATTAGACATGATCGTATTATAGACTTGTTTACCTTCTGGTTGGTGCGCTCCGTCCACTGCTTTTACTGATCCCTTGATCAAGAGTACGAGTGCACTGCATGCCAGGACGGCAAACGCTGAGACTCTAAACAAGGCCATGTTCTCACTTTCATGTTCCGTCTAGTTCTGCACGTTGCACAGGGAACTTGCATTTGAAATACGTGGAACCAGATGAAAGAGTTAAATAGGCATACTCTTTCGAGCACGGCCTTTGTATGTAGTCTTTAAGCCCAAGCGGCAAGGCTTAGCTTGTCCATCTACAAGGCTAACATTGTATAGGTTAAAGTCTATGGTTAGTAACTGTTATGGTGGTAGCCTCAATGTTCAACAAGAGCTTGCAGGGCGGGGGTGGACATTTTTTGAAACTTCTAATCTCTGTGCACTTAGTCTTGCAGAAGGCACGACCGTCAGTATAGTCCCATTTACAGCGCTCGAGATTTCAGCGTGTCGTGTCTTCCTCCCAATGAATCCGCGACCGGGCGGATGAAGGTGGGTATACTCACAGAGATATCGCAACACGTCTAAAATTATATACGCCTAGCTGCCATTCAAAATATCAGTTCTTCGAAAACTAACTAAAATGCGAGGATCGACCGATACAGTAAGAGGGGTCGGGGTTCATCAATTGAACTTGTGGGTTTAACTCCCCCAACATCCCCCAACAAATAACATCCCGGCGGTAAGTGCGCGCTTCGCATAGGCGTTACGCTTGAAGCTCACGCTAGGCTTGGCGACCATTTGGAGCTCATTTGATGCGCACGCGTTATTATGTTGTTATCTTGTAATATTACGAAGACTTGTGTGGTATTTGCATGCAGTGCGTAAACGATTGAATAAATCGGCGAACATAGCTGAGTTTTGAAACCATGCGCTGGATCATATCTCCTACCATATAGGCCTACACGCATAGTATGCTGCAGAGGCCTGCCTATTTTCTACAGTATCATGCATCATTCTAAGCAAAATAAGCGTAGACTGCAACGTCATGACAATGCATGCATGTAATTGCATGTAGGCCTATAGCACGAAGCTCTGTGATTCTAAACTACAGTATATAATAGCACTAATTTGTCTTAATAAGTATTTAATCTTGATCTAAGCTTAATCTAGATCAGTGACTATGATATCAACCAACCCTTATCAACCAACCAAACTAAACCATCCTAAACGTACTCTTACCCTGACTCAATCCTAACCTTAACATAACCTTCCGTCTACCCGTTACCATAACCCAAACTTAACCAAATCCTCATTATGTTTACCGGTAGATATAATTAAACGTAGGCCTAGACGTAAATTGAACAATTGACCGTGGGAGAATTTATCATTCTACCATCATAAATACTACCACGGTCAAAGGTAACTCCCTACGTGTATTTACTCCGCGATCGATATAGGCGTGTAGGAAAGGACCTTTCTAATACATTGTATCTTTTGTATGTCGTACAACGGCGAATTCTGTTATGGTAGGTCTACATTTTATAAATGAAATTCCCCATGTTAGCGCGTTACGCGTACATGGTGGATGATTAAATTAGGCTACTAAAGTAAATCTGAGCCTTACGATGAGAGTTGTTCAATAGCAACCAGATCCAAAATTTTACGTCTAGGCCTACATTTTTGATTCGACAAAACGAGCAACAGGGTAACAGTAGGCTCACAGAAATAATTTGTTTAAGACAGAATATCCTAAAATATAGCATAGGCCTATGATGCAACGAATACTGGATCACGAAGTTCTGAGAGGTTTTGTCAAATTTCTTTAGTAGGGCGATACCTTTTACGAGTGATATAAGTGTGCGCCCTAAACCAACGAGATTTAAAAAACCTTATAAAACTTAATCACATCTAGAAAATGCATGCGTGATTTAGCCTAGGCTAACCTAAGTGAAGAAGTGTTTAAGAATGTTTGTAGAATTTATTATAGCGTTGGTTGAAATATTATCACAGGCCTAGGTCTACCGGGGACTACATACATGTAGGCTAGTCACAATTGAAGCATAGATAACCTTTTTAAACACATCTTTGAAGTCACTTTTGCAATTTATGCAACTAGAAGGATTGGCACGATTTCCGAAATAAAATTTCCATTCGACACAAAGAAATAGGATTTCGGTTGCTCACGTCTCAGCACATTTACCCTACATGCATGTGCATGTAAATACCCCGTCGTGACACAACGCGTAATGAGCGCGAGTCGGAACACCCTTGACTATTAGTTTTTGGGAGTCAAAGATTAGGCTATTAAAGTAAATCTGAGCCTTACGATGAGAATGGTTGTATAGCACGCGGTTATTTGCACCGGGGTGGCGTTGAGCCAGAAATTCGTGCGCCGTATGTTACCAGCGGTCACGATCAACTATATGAAAGTCTTCTCACGCCGCACTTTCAAGAAAAGACTCTTTAGCTCATGGTCGCTTGTACAAAGGCTGAGCTGCTCCTTAACTCAACTGCGCGTATATAGCCTAATAATTACACTACGTGCCGGGCCACTGTGTCGCAAATCTGTAGAGCCGTAGACTTGTCGGGGTTTATGGGATGCAAAGTTCTCCCCGAAAGTACGAACAAATTAATTGTTTTTATATAGCTAACTATATTTGATGCTATATTTTTTTTATGTATTTGACACAGATTGTTTGGAGAAAGTTTAAACCCCGCCCCCTTTCACCCGAAATTAAATTCCTCCCCGAAATTTGCAAATGCGATGGCCTCAAATGTTTCTATCAACCCCCCCCCCCTTCGGTTGTGAGTTTTGCACAGGAAAGAAAAGTCTCCGTCAGCCTCACTCCTCCTTCCGGGTCCCCGGTTGTGAGCCCCAAGTCCATCCCGGTAGTAAGTCCCGCATGATCATGAAAAAAGATAAAACCAACCCCCCCCCCGCCCGAAATAAATTCAGCCTAGTGCCTACAGCTCTGCCATGTGTAGGTTTTTTCAAAATGTCACTGCTTGTACGCAGATGCAGGCCAGGGCATAATTTAAGGAATTTTATGACCGCCAAGCACATAACTAGTAATAGTGCAGAAGGAGTACGGCAGGATAGCCTACAGCACTACTATAACATGTCAAAAATGCTTCAGACAAGAACTTCTGAGCGGGAGGGGGGGAGGGTGCATACAGAAATTTTTGCAGCTCTTATTAGCAGCACAGTGAACTCCACGTGGAGCGCAATGGTCTTCACATATCGGTATGATTTCACCCGACAAATTTCAACAAATTTCAATTTTTTGATTTCAACCCAACAAGAGTCAAACGTGAAATAGTCAATTTTTGGAAATAGGTACTACACATTTTGGCCGTTTGGTTACACAGTGCGCAAATTTTAACTCTATGGTTAAAATTTTACTGTAGCCTTTTACTCCATAGTGCCCAACATTTCACTCTATGTTTTTCACATTTTCGTTGGACTACACCCTGATGGTTGTGGTTGGCAAATCGATCACTGCAGTGTTTTCGCGAAGTTCATTTGTCAGAATTGTTCTGCGAAATTCGTGACAACGCTGAAGTCACGCAAGCGAAACTATACAGGCTACCGGGACCACTGAACGCAATGATATCCGATTTTCAGTAGCTCTGAGTTTTGTAGCCTCAATGCAGATGCGCCGGGTGCATAGGCATGCATGAGATTGTATTCTCTAAAACCGCTTTCTGTATGTAGTCTGCTGAATTTCTTTCGCACATTAGTTAAACCCTTGTGCCTGGCGTTTAAAACGTACATTTTGCCCATACTGGAGTATTGTTCTTCCGTATGGAACCTGTACTGTTGCAAGACATCGACAGCTTTGAAAAAGTTCAGAAGCGCTTCACTAAACGATTGGCGGCCCTACGGGACAAACCCTATAATGAACGCATTGTTGAGTGCCGCCTGGTGTCGCTTGTACTTGGGAGACTTTACGCGGACCTGGTTTTGTGCTTCAAAATAGTCAAATCACGGATTGATCTAAATTTTAATGACTTTTTCACACTCGATGCAAACAACAGAACTCGAGGACACAATTTTAAACTTAGAGCACCAAGGTGCCTTACTGCCTGTCGTCAGAATTTCTTTTCAGTCAGAACTATTCTTGTCTGGAACACCCTCCCTCATTCCTTAGTTAATAGTTCCACGCTCACTGAATTTAAGAGAGGCTTAAAACTGACAAATCTGTCCAGATTTTGTGTAGACAAGTGGACACTTTTACCATATAATGAATGAATTGAATAATTTTACCTTATACTCGCGTTTTTATCAAAGCTCTAAGATAATGTTTTTCTGTAACATTTGTAACGTTTCTGTTACATACACTGTATTTAATATTAATGCGTGCATAACTTGAACTGTATAACTGTATGCCACCAACAAGAGCTTTAATAGTCTTAAGTGATCCTGTTAGTAATCTTTTAAGTGTTTTTATCCATGCTGTGTTTCACCGTGTGTGCTTACTAATAAACTTCAAATAAATAAATAAAGATACATCATTATCACTTTTGTCTAATTTAGAGTATACTCGCTGCATGCACAGTGTGAGTACTAATTATCGTTATGAATATTATTCGGTCGTTCAAGTGCTCAACGTTGGTATTTCTAGTCTCTTTTTAAAAACAGCCATCGAACTGAAAAATTGCGATAATGTCAGTTTGGCGTCAGGCATTTTCTTTGGCGCCCAAATTCTTCGATTGTATCGGATACACACGGGAATCACTGTTGCTTAGTTACATATACGGGCATGTTAGGCCTATAGGCCTACTGAGCCTATAGAGTAGACATACGGCTGTTGGACGGGTAGTTGAACTCAGACGAACCTCGATCATTCTGAATGTCATAATGATACCTTTATAAACGGACACAGCTGTCCCGGACATGACATTAAACTGTGCCCGGTAGCCATGCCACTGCTGGCACCACTGGGCAGCACGAAGCGTTGTGGCCGAGTGATCGAAGTCGCTGGTCGTGGATTACGAGTGCGGCAGTTGCCGATTCGAATCCCGGCCGCGGCAGAGATGTCGAGTCAAATCGTGCGCCCTTTGGCAAGGGTGGTTTAAATTCGTCAGCTACAAGTGTTCCTACGATGCCTACCAGACACGGTGTAACTACCACCAGCGACCATCAACTGGTGAAATGGGGCATCAGCTTTGCCCCGCACTGGGCTAACACAACAACAACACACCTGTACGACGTGTAAGCGGTTTATGGTATTCATACCAGGGCATGTTTTTATATATGGGGATCTGCAGATTTATGTGCAATTCTAAAATTAAAACTGCACTGTCTCAAAAGGCACGAGTTGTACTTGCAGAACTCAGGTTCTCCAGGGAGGAAACAGGTTCTCCGGAAACATAAAAATCCAGAAGCAGAAAACAAAAAATCGGAAACAGGTGACAGGTTTTCCGGAAGGGAAATTTTGTTTCTGTCCAGATATCGCGATCGAGAGGGGGGACGGGCGGTGCTTACGGAACTCATGCAGGCCATTCCTAAAGGTGTCCATTTCTAGCCCCATTTCTTTGTCAATTTTTCACGCATTCTACAGTCATTATCCATTTCTCAGGCAATTCTTAAGTCATTGTCCATTCTAAAGGCCATTCTTAACAGTCATTGTCTATTTTTCAAGCCATTCTTACAGTCATTGCTCATTTTTGAGGTCATTCAAGTCGCTTGCTACCTTACTGCACAGTTTCAGATTTAGAACTACACATTTTTCGATTTAAACTGCACAGAGAGCTCAGGTTTTAGAACTACACACTTCACTTAGAGAATGGCGCACGCATCCTGTGTAGAACACAGCAGATTCAAATACGCCCTGACTCAAACCCATGGAAAATGCCAGTATTTTCATGGAGTATGAAATTTTATGCATGCTGTCTGCATTTTATGTCTTGTCTGTGGCAATCAGATACCTTTTGTTGATTGTTTAGTCTGTTCTAGACTGCCTATTAGCCTGCAAGTAGCCGTAATAGTGTTCTGACGTTGTTCCAGTGACGCTGTCAGTGGCAGCCTATACTGTCAGGGTTCAAGCAGTTAGTGCTTAGGCCTGAATAAGCCTGGTGATTATTCAGTACAGCAGGCTACACTAAAATAGGTTTTTAAGGGATAATAATTATAATTTAAAATGTCTACTTTCATTAATAAAAAATAGATGTTCTAAAAACAATGAAATGACTTCAATTCATACTGTTTTTTGTAAGAAAAACCCATGTAGAATTCAATATTTATTGCATAAGAACACAGTAGTACTACTTTTGATCAGCGGCACCGACACGGTTAGGCAGCTGAGGGGGAAGAAATCTCATATTTTCCATTCAAAAATTTGACCTCCATGTTCTTGGAGAAGTGAAGAATTATCCAAAATATTTTGTTTTGCTCACTTTGCTCCCTAAACTATTTCCCTCCTCCGCATTCGAATGCACCTACATGTATATTGCTCGACTGCAATACTGGGAATCAAAATTTTCAAACAGTGTCATTTTAAGATATAAGCACTGGTAACACGGTTTCATAATCAAGATTCAAAAACATTTATCATCATTTATGTAAATGTGGATGAAAATTGCTTTTTTATTTGCACTATATGTTCCCCATACCCCCAGTGCCGGTGTCACCGGCGCGCTTTCCAGTGACCTGAAGCTGAAACTAATACCACCTACAACTTCAATTATTTAACGCAATTATTCACAATTATAAAAATGTCACAAAAAACTTTCTGAACACCTTAGATATTTATCATTCTCAATCTACAAAAAACGTTCCTGTGAGCCTAATTTGGGCGCTCCATTGTCAATTATTATCCAAAAGCCATCCAACTTCCAAATATTGAGGGAGGTTCAAATATTTTAGGATCCCCAATAATGGTCTGGTTCCCTCCCTCCAATATTGGGGGGTACAAAAAATGTGGGAAGGTCCAAACAGATTGTTTTCACTCCCTCCTCCCCCTACTACTCAGAACGAATAGAAGCGTAGGCATGATGTACATATACCTGTAGGCCTACGTGTGTAATGTATGATCTGGCATAATGCACGTGTACAATCTAGTATAATGCACAGCAACACACTGAATGTATACATTTACAAAACTAGGACTCTATAGTATGACAGAGATTAAGCTATTTCATGAGTGCGCGTTACACCAGAATCGACATAATGTACTTTGAAGGCTAATGACTGAATCCCATCTGCAGTGCATGTGGATCAAGAAGGGACTCTATTGTGTCAGTGTGGTCTAAAGACAGACCTGCATCCCGTCAGTTATGAACTAATGACAGATTTCTATCTCGTGCGCGCAGGCTGTGGACAGATATCCATCCTGGCTATGTGTGCAAACTATAAGGACAGACTTTCATCCTGTCCTTGTGGGCTAACGACAGACTTATATCCAGCTAGTCCAGTGTGGACTAGGGACAGACTCCCATCCTGTCAATATGGGCTAACGACAGACTTACATCCCTCCGGTGTGGACTAGGAACAGACTTCCATCGTGTGGGCGCAGTGCAGGCACATATCCCATCCCGTGATTTGCGTCTATGGACAGACTCTCATCTCGCTAACGACAGACACTCAGCTTACTAGTCTGCGCTAGAGGCCGACGCTCATCATGTGAATGCAGTCCCGGTGTAACGCTGCGCCTAGCCACTGACCCCCCGGCCCTCAAATACCCCTCCGCCGTTCCACTCGACCGCCTCGACTGTCCCCCCGCCAGCCCGGAAAACCTCTCCCCCCTTTCCCCACCTCCCCCGCCCTTGCACCTCCCGCAGCCCCTCGGCATACGGGCGCCCAACGCCTCGCAGAACCTGCGATTAAAGACGCAGTAGACGACAAAGTTGAATGAGTGCTGCGCGACCACGAGCAGCGTGGAGACGAGCACGGCGACCCTGTACCCCCCAGACCGCAGAATGGATTGGTCCCCGCCCAGAAGGGCCACAACCTGAAATGATGCACGGCGACCCTGTACTCCCCAGACAGCAAAATGGACTGGTCCCCGCCCAGAATGGCCACAACCTGAAATTTTTGTTTGCGCTTTTTGCACCTGTATTCGTTAGCAGGAGCTAATTCTTTTTTCTGCCTAGTTTTTCTCACTATGTTCTTAACTGGCTTAACGGTGCAAAGTAGCCTAAAAATAAATCTTGTTATATCATACGCCTAGATGCTACTTGTCTATTGATATTTGCCACAATACGTGCAATCACGTCACTGCAATCAATCACAATCACTGCCCGGCTGGGCAGTTCTGTCCTAGTGACTGAATCGTGCGACTACCACGGGGAATAACTTTACTCTTTGACAGCCCTTATTGCTTCATGACATTCTGCATTCATTTCAATGTTTATAAGTAACTGCTGTTGCTGATGAAATTGGTTAACATCCATTTTTATTATATGGATATGATCATGTGGAATAAAGATGGATCAAGATAAAGATGTAAAACACGACCATGCTGCGACTGGTGAAGGAGGAGGGCATCTCCCCGAGGATGAACACGCACACGACGACGATGAGCGTGCGCGTCAGTCGAGCCTCGTCCTGCTCGCGTCGCTTCTCCCGCTGCCGCTCCTTCGCTTTGTCACTATGTGTGTTCCCGTGCTTGTCCGTGTGTTTGTCCGTCTGGTGGACCGTTTTCTTGTGATCCGGCTCTTGCAAATGTTTGTTCTTTTGCTCGTCCATATGCGTATTTGTATGCTTGACCATCTGCTTGTCGCCCGTTCCGACTGGCTGCTTGTTTTGTTGCTTGTCTGGGTGTTTGGCACTCTGCGTCTCTGCCTGTTTGTCACACTGCTCGTCTGTCAGCTTGCCACCTTGGCAGTCCATCTGTTTGCTTCTTTGCTTGTTTGTCTCCTTATCCTTTGGGATATGGAGTGTTTCTCTTCCGTTATTTCTCTCTGTCTTATCTGCCTGCAACAGCTTCAGCTCTTGTTCACATCGACTTTCATCTTCTTTGCTTTTAACTGACTTACACGCAGGTCCCTCTGTATCTTGGTGTTCCAGACCCTTTGCTTCCAGAGGAATAATAACTTCTGCATCTTGTTTTGTAAGACAATATGGTTCTTGGCTAACTGCCCCCACTGCCCCTTGGTTAGTTGCCCCCACTGGCCCTTGGTTAGCTGCCCCTTGGTTGGCTGCCCCCACTTGTCCTCGGTTGGTTGCCCCCACTGCCCCTTGGTTGGCTGCCCCCAATGTCCTCTGTTTGGCTGCGCCCCCTGAGCCCCCAGTGGCTGCCCCCACTGCCCCCTGGTTGGTTGCCCCCAATGCCCCTTGCTTGGCTGTTCCCACTGCCCCCTGGTTGGCCGCGCCCCCTGACCCCCCGGTGGCTGCAGGATCCCCTGGCCCCCCGATGGCTGCAGGGCCCCCCCGCTGGAGGGAGAGGCGCCGCGAGGTCGCCCGACGAATGCCAACGACGAGGAGGATGTTGAAGACAAGCAGACAGAGACCCGCGCCGAGCGAGATGAGAAAGAAATAGGTCCACGAGAGGTACCTGTCAGTCAATAAATATGATTAAGGGGAATATATGCAAGACTTGATCTGTCAGTGCGCCAAAATCGCCAAACAAGAATTTTTGGAGCAGTTGGCGATTTTGTTCCATTTGACGAAAGCCCTTGGCGAATTTTTAGTCATCCTTCGTTTTAATAAAAGCCTGTTACTCAAACAGGCTTTAAAAGCTCAATTACTGGCTCTATGATGCTACACAGAGCAATAAATTTGATATATCCCAGTGAACTCAAAGGGCACAAAGTGTAGCATATTTGGCCAAAAAAGTACATATAAGGATTGACGAAACAAGATGTCTTTCGGCAAATCTGTCGTTAATTTTTTAAGGACCCTGGTCAAATGCAATCAACTCCTGCAAGCCGGTGAACAAAGAATTGGCTCGCGGCCCAGAGATCCTCTAGCGAGTCGTAAAAAGCGACTCAAGAGGGGGGAGCGGTCTGCGCGGCCTCCGCACAGAACTGGACTGCAATAGTCTTTGTTAAACGTACTACACACGCTCCTTTAACTACAAAAAAAACCACCACCACCATCGTCAAATGCAAATAAGACCAGAACAGGCGAGCGTTAATGTAAAAATGTCTATTAATAAATAGGCATATGTGTAGTAAAAAACCCAAATTGTGCAGTTATAAAGGTCGAAGTGAACATAGAAAAGTTGCAGTCATAAATGCAAAGGTGTGCGATATATATTGCGAAATAAGAAGGTAAAAATGTCGAAATCGACAGTTACAAAGTGAGAAAAAATTGACAAACACAGTAAAATGAATAAACACTATTAAAGAATGACCTCAAAAATCTTCAAGCACTGTTAATCTTTGCTTCAAAAAGTTTCATCTGCACCCCCTCCCCTCCCCCGGTAGGTGAATTTTCCACGGAAATGATAAAAACTCTTCCGGGTACTGGAAATCGGTATAGCTTGTGCAATGATAAATCACAAAATACCTAAGAAGGATATTTGATCTCAGAAAACGTGCAGTTATAGAAAAAACTTAGATTAGGCCTGGGGTCTCTGAAGAGATTATCTGTCCATAACAAATGAGTCCAGGCGAGGTATGTACCGAAGACAAATAGGACCAGGATAGATAAGTCGCACAGACAAATAAGACCAACAGGAGAGGTATCTATCAATCAAATAAATTACAGGAAGTCCCACAAGTGAGTGAAAAATCTTAATGAACGCGTACACGCGCTGGAACGATGTGCGCGTTGAGAGATACTTTCGCATGCACCGTCAGGTGTAGCTACATGTATTAATTAAATAGCCCACATGTATATGCACCGACATGTGTATATATCCGGTGCGCTGCACCTTGATAAGTTGATAGACTTTATGAACTTATCGAGGTGCAGCGCACCGGATGTACATGAGCAACTATCGCCGCCTCTGTGCAATGATTAGGCAATCATTATTACAAAGGCGGCGACAGTTTTTTTAAGATGGGGCAGCACATTTTCAAAGAAGGGGCGGATCCAGCCTTTCATCCTAAACGCGGGTGATTTTTGAAACTGCTGCGTGAACTCGGGGCAGGGAGGGGGGTAGGAGGGTTCGGGGTGAAGTTGCAAGATTTTGCGAAATAAAAATAGGAATACACAAGACTTGATGATATAATGAATTATACCCCTAGAACTGTATTGCAATTTTGCGGTGCTGGAGTGGTTTTCAAACTAAGGGGGGTTAAAATAAAGTTGTCATTTATGAGATTCACACCACAAATTATGATTGGCAATGCACAAAGCGTATGAACTGACAGTGCGAAGCACCATAATTTTAGATACTCAAATCGCACAGATTCATGAAAAGGAAAAAATCGTACTTATAGGCCAAAATCGCGCCCCTCCCCAAGATGACGAGCTGGATCCGCCCTTGGAGACTGAGCGCATTCATGCTATACATGCTACACATACAGTGCATGCCACACATGCAGTCTAGTGGAATGCATGCGCAGCTATCAAACCCTGCAATATGCTTGTAGCTTATAACGTCACAGTTCTATCGAGACCGAATGACACCGACACACATTAACAAATGTGGAGCATTGATCTGATGGTAATTGACGGCTGAGTGCGCGCCGCGTGTGGTCGACCGGGCGCTTGTCTGACATCGCGCCTACGCTAATCCGTTACACAGCTGACGCCAGTGCCTCACAGAGACACATTGTATCACTGGCTGCTATATGATATCCTATCAGACAATAGCGGACATGATTTTTAGCCGCCGGCCTTTAGGCGTAAGGCGGCTATAATATTGCATTGATTTGGTTATATATATGAAAAACAATTTAATCATCCTCCTGATATGGGGCGGCACGCTGCATTGGATCCTGGTATACCAAATAGGCCTGTATATCGGGCAGCACGTTGCATTAAGTACTGGTCCTGAAACAGACATGAGGCAGCACGGCAGCTGTATACATGTAGCTATTGCCGCAATGTCATTGTACTCGTGTCAACCAGCATTTCCCATGGCAAGAATCGCTATTTAGAGCTCTGTTTGTCACCGGACTGCTAATCAACGTTTGTTTTTCCTCAGCTTGTAGGGCGGCAAATGACTCTAAAAGAAGCTTATTCCCGACCTCAACGGTCTACAATACCTGTATAAGGCCCCCAAGCCCCCCTCCTCGCAACACACTACCTGTAGAAAGCGCTTTATCTATACCCCGGCACGTCGGGGAACAAAGAATTGGATTGCACTGGATTACAGCCCAGTGCTCCCCGGGCGAGTCGTGAAAGGCGAATAAAGAAGGGGAAGCGATTCTGTGCGGGTTCCCTTGCACAGAACCGGACTGCATATAGTCTCTGTGCTACACACACACACACACACACACACAAAAAACGCTTCACATTCCCTTCCTTCACAACTTACTCGGGGCCTGTGCAGAAATTTTCAAATGGGGAAACACCCGGATGCCAGATATTTCTAACGGATGCACATATTTTGAACCTCACGACCGCTTTTTTCCTTCGTGTGAAGACTCGCGATCGGAAGAGGGGGAGGATGCTGACGACGAAATTTTTGAAGTCATTCATAACAGCCATTGTTTACTATTAGGCAATTGTTCACATTAGGCCATTCTTAAGTCCTTATCAATTTTTTCTCTTGGATGAACTTTTTCTCTTAAAAAACTAGGATCGCCAACTTTTTTTATTGGAGACGCCAGCCCTAAAACTGGGGACGCCAATACCACACAAAAGCTCTCTTGACGTTACCGATTCAAAAAATGAGGACATCACTGGGGACGCCAAGTCTTAACTTACGGACACCTGAGTCATTTGGCTTCCATGTAGAACCGCCACTGAACCAGGATTAGACTTGCCGGGGGGGGGGGTTGGAACCCCTGTAGTTTGCTTTGGAACCCCTCTGGGGGGGGTTCAACCCACCTACCTCACATTGAAATTGGAACCCCCTAGTTCGGGTTGGAACCCCCTAGTTCTCTAAAAGTTGCCGTCAGCACCCTCCCCCCCTCCCCGCTCGTGAGGTCGGAATGGAGGGTAAAAAATATGTCAACCCTCCTAACTCGTTTTCAGCAAATCTAGCCCTGCACTGAATCCACTACCTTTCAAGGGCACCCTCACCCCCTCGATCACCCGCGACCAACTACTTGTAGCTCCACTTTCCCTTGCACCACAGCCACCTCTAGAAAGCAGCGCCACCCACCCCCTCCCTTCAACCCCCCACTCCCCACCTGTAGAAGGTACCTACCCCACCCCTCCTCCCCAAACCCCCACCTGTAGAAGACACCCACCGCTCCCCCCCCCCCCCCCCCCGACCCAGCATACCTGCAGAAGGCACCCCCACTTACCACTTCCCCCACGACCCCCCATCTGTAGAAGGCACCTCCATCCATCCCTTCCCTCACGACCCTTTACCTGTAGAAGGCGCCGTGGCTGAAGTCCGTGTAGCCGAGCGTCCCGTCTCCTTCGACACGCAGCACGAAGAAGCGCGGCACGTTGAGGAGGGCGGCGCCCGCCCAGACGGCGGCGCAGAGCCGGCGCGCCGTGCGGCGCTGGCACCAGGCGCGCGACTGCGCCGGCCAGTAGAGGAAGAGGAAGCGCTCGACCGTGACGGTCACGGTCAGCAGCACGCTGGCGGTCGTCGTGCTCGCTCCGCACGGGAAGTAGGCGTAGACCTGCACCAGCGCTGCTAATTGTCTGTATTTTGTCCCAATTATAAATAGCGGTTGTCTGCATTTTAAACCTTGCCGTGTCACCAGGTCATTGGCCAGGCAGGGTAGAAATGCAGACATTTTCCTATTTATAATTGTAAACTGCAGTCAACGCAACTAGGCAAAACCGTCCTAGGACGGGCTCCATCGCTAGTAGTACTAAAAATAGGTCAAACCATGAGCCATTTAACTCAACTAGATATATACATTGAAGTCCGCTCTCTTGGTTGCCAAGCTAAAGTCAGTCCCCCTGAACCCTGGACACTAGCATATCCCCCCTCCACCAAGGACCGTGGTAGCCCACTCCCCCCCCCTCCCTGTTCTTTGAGCTGAATTTGTCTCCCTGCGCCCTGAACTGGTTCTGCCCCTAGCTGCGCCGAGTAGCGTCGCGTGACTGTAAAAGTAGAGTGGGCCAGATTTTTCCTCGTGTGCAAAACTGACGACCGGGAAGGCACGGGTGTAAAGACGGCTTTCGCCAAAGATACAATGTGAAAAGAAATGTTTTTCTTGCCCTTCAAATTACTATTCAGAAAACATACTTCCCAATTTTTAATTCCTACGTTCATTCTGTAACAATCTCTATTTCTTTTAGCACTCCATTTTTACGAGATATAATTTGGGTGGTCCAGTGCCAGTGCCCACCCGTGGCACAGACACATTTTTTCTCCAAACCTTTATGCCTGCACACGCATTTCTTTTTCTCTTCTCTCAAAATTTCTATATCTCTTTCATCTGCTTTTCTCGGGGATCCAGCGTGCGATGTCGAAAATGCCTGTTTGTTCTTCAGGCCATTCTTTGCAGTCCTTAGGCCTATTTCTGTTAAGACTCTACCTTTGCTTTCTCAGACCACAATTTGTGCTCACCCTGGCCAACCCTAGCAATTTGTAGGATGGGCCCTTGTCCACCCGTGCCTTGCACACACGACGCCACTGGCTGCGCCCTGCATGGAGGCTGCGCCCTGCATGGACTTAATCGGTTGCCATGCATCCAGCGCTGAACTGAACTGTTCCGAATTATCCGCGCATCACACGAATGGACATAGAAGTTTTCGTTAACTCCACATCGACTAGGCAATAGGCCTGTGGTCATTATTTATCTATAGACATACCGCGCAACTTCAGTGCGCTTAAAGCCTGTTACTTCTATTTTAAGCATTTTATCATTGGTTGTATCCCATATTATTGAGATCCGCGGGCCGGCCGCCGTTGTCGGCGTCCGCCTCCGCAGTTAAGCTCCTAAAGTCGCAACCAGCCGCTAAGCTATTAACTTCAGTCGCTTACTATATGGTCATGTCGCCGCCGGTAAGCCATCGACCGGTAGCGGCTTAATTGATTTAATAGTTACATATTTATTTAGATTTTATTACTATATTATTTAATTGAATCAATATTAATCTCATATATTTAATAATCTACATAGTAAACTGTTTTAATATGAAGTTAGTCTTTAAACTATGGTTGATTCTCAAATAGCGAGCGGAAAGACTGCTGGCAAGAAGCAATACAAAATGAAATAGGTTATAAAACCATTTAGCAATATGGCGTCGCCAAGCCTCCATCAGCATCAGATACGTAATCGATAGCAAGTCGTTAGGTCAGGCAATTACTTGTTGCGACTTAGTCGAATATATAACGACATAGCGACTTAGTCGACTAAGTCGTTATCGGCTATTGGTCGACTGAATCGACTAAGTCGCATAAGATAGTTGTGTGGCGTCGATGATTGCCGCGGAAACGCGAATTCGGTATAGTTGAGGAGTAGTTATAGTTTGAATGGTTGAAAAAGAGACAATGACTGTTAATAACGGCTTCACAAATTTCTGTCAGC
>JAQIWG010001455.1:0-24467 GCA_034695025.1 Chamaedrilus cognettii
AATTTGGGGACCTTGTGTCAAATTATCTCAGCTACAATCCCTGAAAATGTCAAGGAAATATATTTACTTTTGGCCGAATTATCGCGAATCTGCTAGGGGTTTTTTTTTTTTTTACGCACCCTGTATATGGGCACCAAAAGCCGCCGCATGGAATACGCAGTCTCTTTCAATACCTGAATTGAATATTAGATATGAAAATATTTCATTTTCAATTTTAATAAAACTCTCCATTTGCTTATGATATTAATCTACACAACGTTCAATAAATCAGCATTAATTAATGAACAGTAGGGTCATGAAATTCACCCATAGAGCTGTTACTCGCTTGAAGAAAGCAAATTAAGTTTGTAACATGCACAATTGCACATGCATATCTACACCAGATAGAGCCATGGGCGAGTGAGAGTTTGTGTGCCTTGCAAGCAATACCGCGACGTTGGATAATCGTCAGATTACAATTATCATCATGATTAGGGTTAGATTTTATGATTAAGGTAGTTATGACATGGTACAGTACTTTACTGCCTCACTGTGAGTACTCACTGATCTTCAACAACACAAAATTAACAAAAATGATACAAGATCTTCTTCTTTTCCGACGGCCGTTACTGCTGACGCTGTAGAGCCCTCGTATCAAATATGAAGATAGCTTTGCTATACTATCTTCATATTTCATTCTCGGCCTCCCACGTCCAGGCTTCCATTCGATTATTCCCTGTAGTACCTGTTCACCAGGTTGTCTCCGTCGCTAGCCCTGAGCACGTGCCCAAAGAAAACCGTTTTCCTTTTTGCACTCCAAAATTCACTGCGTACCCCCAAGTCTTCTAGAATGCATTTGTTAGTCTGTTTCGCAGTCCAACTAAACTTCAGCATGCTTCGATAGAACCACATTTCTGCTGTTTCAATTCTCTGTCCATCTGCTTTCTTCAATGTCCATCCCTCTGCTCCATATGTCATAATCATGCTTTCATCAGATACAAAATGTTTTTAAAAATTCTAGTTGTAGTCATGGAGTCTGACCGAGCGTATTCACTGATCTTCCAGACCATGAGTCCATCAAAGTTGGTTGTCTCCATGCACTGGAGGCGCAGGTCAAGGTCGGCCAGGCGCACGTTGTGCACGCCCAGCGCAATTTCATGCGCCTCAAACTGCGCGTGCACCGCCGCTGTGCACAGTCGCAGTATGTGTGTTGAATTCGTATGTGTATTTAATTCATCCAAGGGCAGATTTCAAACAATAAAAACATAATACACACAGAAAATAAAACTAGTACAAGCTATGCTAAGTATTATGCAGTGCTTTTCTTGTGACGATACGCGCCGGTACAGTGTACCGGCACCTTTTCCAAGTTATGAAAAATTAAAATTATGATTTTTTAGTGCTTTAATGTATATTATTATATTATTTATTAATAATAATCTGATAAAATGGAATTTTAAATTTTAAAATTGGATCTTTAACACTTAAATACTACTGCAAAAATGGTCTACAGTGTTGATTGTTATTCTGTTTTAATTCCGAAAAAATAAATGATCTCAACTCAGTACCGGCACCTATTTTTTTACAAAAAAAGCACTGGTATTATGTATGTTAACGACATATTAATAGCAACTGGTCCATTACTTGATTACATGATATTGACAAGATATTGAAGATGTATTGCAGACAGTGCGATAAACAAGCACAATGATTGAATAGTTAGCTAGAAGAAAGAAAAACTCAACTAAACATGTTCAATAGAGAGCTAGAGGAGAGCGATTGAGAGATGTGATGGAGAGAAGAATGCAGTGCAGGAGAGGACCGCAAAGAAAACATATCAGAATGATAAACCTGCTGGAGAAGGAAAGCATGCAGAGGAGGGCTGAGAATTGGATAACTAGAAAAGTTAGGACCCACTAAGCCCGGTTAGCCAAGGACCCGCTATGTGGCAGAAGACTAAAGAAGAAGAAGATTAGATGGTACGACAAGAGAGATGGCGCAATTTAACATAAATCACTATAATTATGTAAACGTAGAAGCTAAAGAATAGTGACTATAACAATTATAATTTAACTACGTATCGAAATGATAGAGAGGCGCTGTGGTATAGTGGTTAAGGCGTCGGACTGAGAGTCCAGAGATCTGGATTCAATACCCGACGACGGTAACTATATGAAACCTAGAGTTATAGATCCTTCAGCAAGGCTGTTCAAGGCTTCAGTAAGGCATCTTGCGACACAAGTGTCGCTAGATGCTAACCCCGTAGCAGATAATGATTTATTTGGTTGGGGTCAGGAAGGGCATCTGGCCGTAAAAACTCAGCCCCAGCAGTCCTCATCAGGGAGCAAAACGTCTAACTTGTGTGAACACATGAACATTAACATAATAGACGTCAAAAAAGGCGGTTGATAGTAAGCAATTATTTGACTCTAAAATTGACAAGTCAAAAAAACAAATATCTACCTGGCAGTGTCCCCTCCGCCGCCCCCGGGCCCCCCTGGACGGCCACCGCGGTCAGCGTGCGAATGCCCTCGTCGATCTGTGCCTGCTTCACCTTGATGGCGGCGATCTCTCCCCCCCTCGCCTCGTACGCCTCCGCCCTCACTTCCAGACTAGCGATCTTCTCGTTCTGCTCCACCACCCTCGTCATGCTCAACTCCTGCACACAAGTTTAAATATTAAAACTTTTCATATCTTTCTTTTTTAGTAGCCCCCTATGGTTCTTTGTAGTTTAGGGACAGTGTGCAGCATAATGACTATACAGTCCGGTTCTGTGCAAGAGAGCGGACACAGAACCGCTCTCACTTCTTTAGTTGCCTTTTACAATTCGCCCTTGGAGCTCCAGGTTGCAAGCCAATTCTTTGTTCTCCGGCCTGTGAGGGTCGGTAGTGACTCATAGCATCAGCTGAAGACCGCTGGTGATGTTTCCACCGTAGATTGATAGGCATCATGGAAACACTTGTGACCGACGAATTTAAACCACTTTTGCCTAGGGTGCACAACTAAATCAAAATGTTTGCCGCAGAAGGGACTCGAACCAACAACTGCCGCACTCGTATTATGAAACCAGCGGCTTAGACCACTCAGCCACAACGCTTCATCAATATATTTTATATCCTATTGCCTACACCACAGCGAGGCACTGTGGTGCAGTGGTTAAGGCGTTGGACCTTGGGTCCAGAGGACCTGGCTTTGAGTCCCGGCGCCGGCAACTATGAAACCATGGCGTCACAGGCCCTTCAGTAAGGCTGTTAAACACACAAGTGTCGCTAGCTGATAATCATATAATCCAGAGCAATTTATTAGTCTGATTGGCGACAGGAAGGGCATCCGGCCGTAAAAACCCAGCTCCAATATAAACATCTAGACTGTGTTAACATGGACACGGCGTTACAGGCTTGCCTGTAGCGCATAAGAATGGACGTCAAAAACGATGATTATTATCAATGTATATTAGGGTGGTCCCATCTATAATGACAAAAATTAACCTGTTCTGTCTGCTTTCTCCAGCCCACCATTTTGTTTCACTTGGTATACAAATAATATATCTCAAATTTTATTAAGTTTGAGCAATATTTAGGACTTGCACAACCCTTGTGAAGATTTACCTCAAGACTATTATAGCTATGATAGCGCTATGCGTCAAGCAAGAATAAAGCACCAAGAGGCCTTCAGTGACAGTCCTTCACTTGTGAAGTCAGAGCTACATTTGGCCTGACAGTCTCACTGTTCTTGCAATGGGATGTGAAGGTCATATGCAACCTTACTGGTCCAGGTCAAGAGCGGGGTGACCAACTGCCTGTCCTTGTGTCACGGTACGAGGTCGTCATGAGCACGACATGAGCTGCTCTCGGTTCTGACACTTTGCGACGTAGCTGCCGCTATGCAATGACTCAGTAAATTGTTAAAACTATGGACGATTACATGATAAAATTAACCATCTGTGTTTATTACTAAGGCTTTAAACACGGGAATAATATTGGAGAGGTCTGTACTCGTTCAGAGTCAGAGATAGGTCGCGAATACCTAAGCCTGGCATGCGTCATCATGTAGCGTAGATAATGCATAGAGAATGTAATAGTAGCAACATAATAGAGAATGTTTTCAGTCTCAATGATATGCAAAAGTCTCCTAAATATTAAGATATTCTAACATCTTCGTGACTAAAGTTGAATAAAGTACTTTCCCCGTGGCCAACGATGATGTGTCGACGGCAGCAGTGGTTTTGAGCCACGGAAGGACCACCTTATTAGATTTGCAGGTGAACAACTGGAGAAGTTTAAAGCAAGAGCTGACTGCAAAGATCTTCTTGAGCTTACAATTATTTTTCTGGTAGGTGTTAATCCAAATGGAATACATTTCTGATATCAAGAAGAGCTCGCCGGGTGGCAAGAGCCACATATTCGATGAATATGTGGCTGTTTCGTAATTAATAAATGCTGCAGCAGCGGTCAACGTCGTGGTGTCATCACATTAGGTTACGAATAAGTTTGGAAGCATTTGAATAAGATCTGCCTCTTTGTAGTAGCTGTTTGTGAAGAACTGGTTCCATACTCCATCCTCTACACTCTCTACAGCTCTGTGGAACGACCTTATCCTGCTCTGTGCGCTTTCTATGTACCCAGAGAAGAACATAGCCCAAGCCGCTATAAGCACATTCGACAGCCATCTCTGGTACCTTTTCAAGCTCCTGCTAGGCATCAGGTTTTAGACGATGAGGTGCCTGTGGATAAAATCTTGATGCTAAAAGCCCTGGAGAAGGACGGTTCCTAGCAGCTTCCAAAACAAATTCCATCGTTCCTTGAGCTATCACAAAAAGGCATGCATGATTCTATAATGCTATCAACGTGTTGATTCTTCACGATTCCGGAACTATCACAGAAATTTCAGCAGAATGACCCAAGTGCATGGGGTATCCATGAGACAAATATATCGGCACAATCAGTAGGTTGCCCAGTCAGTTAGGGTAGTCAACGTCCTTGCGGAACATGGCCCCAATCAAGAATTCAAAGAGTTATCACTCCAAATAACACGCAGAAACGGTTTCTCCTGCAGGTCGTTGAGGACCTTCGTTCCAAGTTCTCGACCCCGACAAAGGCTGGTGCCATGAAGCGTAGAGGAGCTCAGTAACAGCATGACATGAAGTCTGCATGCCTTCATTTATAGAATGAAATGGTGTTTAAAGGACTTATATGAAGACAAGACGCAGGATAGCGAAAGATAGCAGAATTACAATGCAATTCTATTTTTGAATGGAGAACATAATATAATGATTTTCAATCGAGTTGTGCAAGTCCTAAATATTGTCCCATTAACCTAATTTTTTTTCTGTATAATTTTTAATGCAAATGGAACAGAATGATGAGTTGGAGGATATCGTTTTCAAACATTCATATTTTAGGACGACCCTAATGTATATATTGCACACCACACGCACATAAGAATGAAATCTACATGAAAAATTCACATAAAAGTAAAAACTTTAAACAAGGTTTGATTCAATAAAACGTCAATGCTCTCTCTAACTGCAATGACTATCACACACTGTATACATCCATATAAATCCATATAATACGCTGTAGTGCATAATATAGCATAAAAATATAAACATTGAAAGTAGATTGAATATAATACATTATTATTCATTATATTATAACTTTAACCACAATATCACTGAATCTAAAATGCCCTTAGAGATTTTGCCAGTACCTGCATGCATGCACGCTTTAGCTGAAACCATGACTAGAATACGATTGATTAAAGAAGTCAGGAAGCAGTAAGCGTAAAATGTAGCGCATTCAAAAACATACCCCAGGTTTTCCCATCCATTTTCTTCTTTCCTCCTCATCTGAGTTTCCTAAACAACACCTATCTGGTGCCCATGACGAGGGGAGGTCCCCAATGACGCCTTTTGGTGCCAAAATGGACTAAGCTCATTATTATAATCATTTCATTTTAGTTTTACCCAGTACCCTAAAAAATAAAATTTGCCCTCTGTACTGTGTTCCCGAGGGACTTATAAAAAATTCTTGTTTTAATTATAATTACCCCAAGTTTTTTCACTTGAGCCGTGAGCACCGCCAGATTCTTGCGTAAGTTTTCAAATTCGTCGTTTTGTCGTGCCATCCTTTCACGCAGCTGATCCAGTTCACTAGCTAATACCTAAAACAACAACAACCAAAAACATGTCTGATCTTGTTCACAGTATTCATCCACTGGCTGTTGAAACATCTGAGATCTCTCATATAAAACAACTGTGCACAGAAGTACCAATGAAGGTGTATGCGTAAGGAGTCAGAAAAGACTTCCATGTCTGCAACCAATAAAACCCAAACATCCCAATATGTAAAAACGAGCCATGAATCACACTTAGAGTGGATGTAATATTCATTCCTTTGTTCCCACCTTTACCTTAGCTTAGGACGCAATTTAATCTGCAGCCCTTATCTGCCATTCGAGAAAACTGACAAGAATGTTTACAAATAAAAAATTTTTTTAAATCTATTTAGATAAAAAATTAGTTTGAATTCAGTGTCAACAGAAATAATTTTGCTCTAAATCTATGACGTCATGTTAATTTAATGACGTCGTATATTAATTTATATGGACCAAACAAAAAGCTTCTTTGAATGGCAGTTATGGGCTGCCGTTAAATTGTCTCCAAAGCTAAGGTATAGGTCAAGGTGGGAACAAAGCAACGACTATAAAATTCACTCTTAAAGTTCTTGGTACACGCACAGTCATGCTTACCGAAAGCAATAATGATCAACATTTTTCATATAATGCACCGAATCACTAAGCAAACAACTCAAAATACAATTTTCACTAGTACCCGCTATCAGAAGATCAAATATTTCGAAATTTCAATAATTTCAGAATTCTAGAAACATATTAGTTAAAATGGACTTCTGGCTATTTATAACGTTCATAGCTTCTAGTATACTACAAAAAAAATTAGAAATTTAAGGCAAAATTCAACTAGAATCGAACGTAGAGACAAATACCTCAAAATCTCTTTTTGTGCGAGTCGTTTCGACTCTCATCTCAGCGATTCGAAGCATGGCAAGTTCAAGGTGATGCGCAACGTCCTCCCCCTCATGCCGCGCTAACCGCTCAGAGTTACCCTGTGGCGCGCGGCACGCAAAACTAACATGAAACTAATGATTCTTACTCGACTGTATATCAAGGGCTTACTGCCAAAGTGCATTTAACGCCAAGCCGCCAAATGCCACACATACATATATATAATGTCATTTCTTATACTGCCAGAAATAGATATAAGGCTCAACCTCCTACAACCAGAAGAATTCATGACGGTACAACTATTTATAATGATGATGTATGCACTTTTAACAGACATACGGCGGGCGTTATGTGCACTTTTAGCAGATAGCGGTCACGTGTATGTGGTTATGTGTACTCTGTCAGTAAGCCCTCGATACATGGTGTGGTAGGAATGTTACCAGAACGCAAATTCTTCTAACTAGATACTCACTGTGGAATATATCAGATAGCCACAAAGCAATGAACGCCGTATTACGCAATATTTCATTCATATCAATATTAATTCAGAAGACAAGATCACTACGATGAAAAAACTTGCATGAAAATTTAAAGAAGGCTGCACAAGCACGCTGCCAATGGATGCATTGAGGGTTAGGGTTAGAAATGGATGCATTGAGGGAGGCTCAAATTTACGTTTTACACCAAGCGACTGAAGGCAGCCTATTTGTAGATATTTAGCCAAAGTGGCTCACAGAATATCACGCCTAAAGCCAACGTGAGCAAAAACTGATGGCACGTGAACTTACATGTGAAAATAAAATTTAAATAAATATTCCAAAATTAATATTAATATTTGCATACACTAAGAAAGCATTGATCAACGATTAATTTAAGATAGAAAATATTTAAGTTTCATGGCTCTTGCCTGTTCCTTGCAGCCCATCGTGTGAAACTTGCACAGGGCAGGACAGACCCGAAGGTGCTCGTCTAGCTACAGCACAGCAGAACAACACAATCGTCTAGCCACAGCACAGCACACATAACACAGTCGTCTAGCTCCAGCACTACAGACACAACATAATCGTCTAGCTCCAGCACAGCAGATGCAACACATTGAACACAATTGTCCAGCTGCGCATATCGTGTTGCACGCAGCTCAAGTTCTGAGCAAGCACACACATGCAAAGCACACATGCTCAAATCCCAACATGCATATCAGAAGCACGTCCTGGCTGCACTTACATTGGCGCGAAGCAAGTTTGTTGCGCCGCACTGATGAGGACAGTCCAGCACCACTCGGGGACACTCCGATTGTAAATGCTCCTGATGACAAAAGAAATAAAGAACGATTTGACCATGTGCCGCTGCTTCATTGATATTCACTATGAGAGTAAATAGCTTAGATGACACTGTGACATGTGACATTGTGACAGAAGGTGAAAAGTGATGGGCAGAGCCCATTAACCAGTTAACTCACCAGTCCTGGGATCTGTGTTTCAAAAGTGCCAATTGATGAAAATCAAGAACATCAAACGGCAACCATGAAAAATCATCCGTTGATATTTCTGGCAACCATGAAAAGCAAGTAAGACACAAGTTTCAAAAGGGGAAACGATCTGAAAGGAAAAGTTTGAAAGCGATATATCGGCAAGAGTAGAACGTCTCAAAATGTGGTGTTACATAGCTTCGCTGACAAATTTTACTCGAGAACAAAAGTACCTTCTATGTTCTGGAAACGGCTGGCAATCGTGAACTCGACCCCGTTGTCAACATGGTAAGATCAATCTAAAAGTCTTTGGAACACTGCTGAGACCCGGCGAATCTTATCCAGAGTCAGGTCTCGACTACGAATGCTAACGTACGTGTCGTGGTTGATCCAGCCGCCAGCGGCGCTTCACGAATTATATAATCTTACAATATAACATACCAGCATCTTATAATGTCAAAGAGTCAGCGCCATAGACATGACTAGGTTATTACACGGCGCTCCAGAAGTTGTCCGGTGAAAAAAATAAATAAAACATCTGTTGTGCATGTATATAAAATAAAACCAAATCAGTCTTTTACTTCGATGGTAAAGTACTTTAACTGATAAATACAAATCAAAAGCGATCAAAAGCTACCGATAGAATAAACCTTTGATAAAGTCAACGATAGGAGCCCAGTGACAGAAAAGAATCAAATATGATAAAGATACAGGGTAGACCAAAAGTATTGACCCAACTTGGGAGGCGTATAAATCCAAAAATTAAACAAGTACAATGGTACATTCAAGTGTAGAACATTATGTACATGAAACTGAACCCAGCTTTGTCAGCAACAAGTGCTGAAAATTACAAATTTGTAGCTGGCACGACACCCGCATCATTCGCGTTGACGTCACCGTACCTTGTTTTAAACATAAAAATTCCGTCATTATGTATCTTATCTGTATCTCATCTATATATCCTGCAGAAGACGGCAAAATTTAGACACAAATTTTAGGAACAGATTTTTTTTTTATCTATAAATCAATTATTGAATTCCGGTGAGAAACAATTTAGTAAAGTTGGCTAATAAAACACAATTGGCTAATAAAACACGTTGTCGCATCTGGAGCATCAAAGTGTATGGATTCCTGGTAAGATTGTTTGGTGCCACACTGTTGAACGAATGAAGTGTAGAATCTTCTCGACAGCAGTTCTACAGTCTCGGATTCACGGTGCGTTAGTGGCGCGAGCAGGACGCTAGCTTGCAATGTTCTGCAACAATTTTTATTGAAATTGAATCAGCATTAGCCTATTTCCTTGTCAACAAATGTAAATTTCATGAATAAAATCGCATATTGGCCATGCTACAATGTTAGATGTTAGGGGTTCAGCTTCATTTGAACATGGAGTAGTATTTATCAACATGTGAAAAGCAGCAAGAAACAAACAAGCACCTGAATGTCCCCATGCTTAAATGTCGACAGCAAACTCACCACTAACCGAAGCGAAGGGACAGATAATTGACAATGCTCGCAGGTAATTGGTCGATAATCGCAGCCAATCCGATGCTGCTCGAGAGTCGCAGAGGTCAAGGTCACTGGACAGCCCTGATCACAATATGGACAGTCGACGGGCCGGAATGAACAGATGGGTAAATGAAGCTGTCCACAAAAGAACAACACATGTATGTGGCACGTAACTTCTTACGTCTGAATTGCATAAAGCATGAGAGGCCTATGTACATGCAACTGGTAAAGTTCTGTAACTTGCAGTTAAGGATTATTGTCTGTCGAGCATAAAACATCCATCATAGAACACAAAATCACAAATGTCTGACATTAGCTAATTTTCAATAGCCTACCAGTAACAACACAAGTGAGTTTAGACTCCATTTTGGCGTCCAGGGACGTCATCGAGGAACTCATTGGAGAATTAAACAACGTGCAAAGAAGATAAAGCAACATACCATACTAAAAGTGCGATGGCAAAAAAGATGGCCAAATACGTTGAGCTAATTCAAGGCAAACGCTCTTAATTTCATAGCAACAAGCTAGTCACTCCGGACTCCTCAGTGGCGTAGCCAGACTTTTTTCGCAACCGGAGCAAATTTTAAACGAATTTTATTTTATTGCTAGACAGGGGCATAACGATTTTACGGTGCGGGCCGATAGGCGAACGCCGTATTGTTTCGACCCGGTACCTTAATTTTTTTTTTTTTTTACAGTTCTTTGGCGCATTCCCGGAGACTCGCCTCCTGATCTATAAGTCTAGAACAAGGGTCAAAATATTTTTCCCGTTAACAAAAATGCTTCCAGCGGAAAAAAATTATTGTAGACATTGTGGGGGTGTCCGTGGGGCCACCGTGCGCACTTTTGCATGAATCGCGATAACGTTTTTACTATCAGTCCGTTTTGCATGCTTTTCACACCAGATACCACATACTCCTTACTAAAAAACGCCCTATACATGTTTTAACAAAATATTGATATGTAAGGTGAGCGAATGGTTTATAAACAATGGGGGAGGCCAAAACGTTTGCGCCACAATAACTCAGCCACCACTGAACAAATTTTTACCAATTTTTCAGGAAATATGCGAACTAAGCCCGGATTATACAGGTTCGCTTGGATTTTGAAAAATATGAACGGTGCCTCCGGGAGCCCCCCCCAGATTTTTATTTTTTTCAATTTTCACGTGGGTAACAAATTTAGCGTTATTGTAACGCTTAAGCGTTACAATTATGAAACCAGGGGGAAAACATATATGCCATTGGGGAAAGCGTTTCTGGCTAAATAATTCATTTCAAAACATTAAGGGGGCCTGAGGGGGGCCATTTCATGCACTTTTTCAAGAATCGCAATGACTTTTTTACTATCCGTCCTATTTGCACGCGTTTTGCACCAGTTTGTTTCACTTACTTACTAAAAAACGCCCTATATGTGCTTTAACTAAATATTGATATGTAAGGTGGGCGAACAGTTTTTATAAAAGTTAGGGGGGCCAAAACCTTTGCTCCACAATAACTCAGCCACCACAGAACGGATTTTGACCATTTTTTCAGGGAACATGCGGACCAAGCCTCGATAACACGGCTTTGCTTGGATTTTTAAAAATATGTACGGTGCCCCCGGGAGCCCCCCAAGATCTTGAAAAAAAATTATTTACGTAATCGTGGGTAACAACCTTGAGCGCTACAATAATGAAACCAGGGGCAAAATACATATGCCATGCGGAAAGCATTCCTGGTTTAGTGACTCATTTTGAAATGTTAAGGGGGCCTGGGGGGGGCCACTTTTGCAAGAATCGAGATAACTTTTTTATTATCAGTCTGATTTCCAAGATTTTCCACTGTTGTGTGACACTTCGTCGGGGCCAAGAATCGCCCTTTATATGTTTTAACAAAATATTGATACATGAGATGAGCGATCGGTTTTTATAAAAGTAGGGGGGCCAAAACCCTTGCGCCACAATAACTCAGCCGCCAATGAACGGATTTTGAAAAAAATTTAGGGAACATGCGCAGTTGCGCACTAAGCCCTGTTTATATAGTTTCGCTTGGATTTGTATAAAATTCACTGTGCCCCCTGGAGACCCCCCAGATTTTTATTTTTTATTTTATTTTTCTTTATCACAGAAAATGTGTTCTGTGTTCATGTTCTAGATATTCGCCTAATCTTTCCAAAATGGGTATATCCTGCAGTCAATTTCAAAATACATTTTTATCTACTCGTGGGGGCCTGGGCGCACGCCGTTTACGCACGGGTACCGTGCTTCCATCTAGTTTTTAACTGGCACGGTGTGTAAAAATTGTTGGATTGTCAGAAAGTCTGTCAAAATGAGCGCGCAGCACGTTAATTTTTACAAATGTAATTGTGAAATCTCCATATGGCGAAATAGGCAAATTGCTGTCGTGCCAACTACCCTGCCCCTCCAATAAAAAATTCAACATATTTTGACGAATTGGAAACGTCATTAAAATCATCCCGACCGGAGCAGCTGCTCCAATTGCTCCTATGTACCTACGCCACTGCTCAGACTTATAACGTCCAGTGCTTTCTTTTTCATTTCTAGAGCTATGTGCGCACATGGCAAACTCAGTGACTCAGGTCTACAACCAGTCATTCATTATCAGTATGTCCTACTACAAGAACTTCAACACTAGTTAGTAAACTGGCTTTATCGGCATCCTTCCTTGCAGTTCTACGTTTTTAACTGCTCACAATGCTTCAAGGGCACTGTCCACTGCCAGATATAGAATCAATCAATTAATCAATCAATATCATATCGAATCAATCAATCAATATCGGACAACTTATATAACTTATATACTATATAGCGCTGTAACATCACCTAAGTCATCACAAGGGCGCTTTACTTTTTAGTCATACCTAGACAAGCGGGTGCTTTCAAAAATATTACAAATACAACGACTAATAAAAATCAGAATTCACTTGATATTTTTACACAAATCAAAAAGTATATAGTATCAAGCACACACATGGAACAAGCTTCTTCAAGACTAAATTTCAAGAGTATATATATATGCAATATAAGCAATACACGATACTAATATAAGTAATTTATTTTGAAGAACTTTATAAGCAATGTCAATAATTGCAAATGCAGTTTCATATCCTAAAACAATTCATCTCTGTTGCAAACAGCTACAGATATGCAGATGCTACAAATGCACATACTCAGTGCAGAACATACAACGAAAGCATCAAGTCTCATTCATCAATGCAGTTCATCACAACTAACCAGGCAGTACGGTATGTTACCTTCAGTTTTCTCAGCTGCATGACCTCCATACATCCACAATCTCTGTAGCTACATCTCACATCTTGTACATTCATCTCTCGAACCACTGAGTAATCTGGAGAAATCTGCAAGAGTACGAAATGTATTAATTCAAGAAGAAGCAAAAAAGCTTAATTAGGTCAGAAGCATCAACACTGCAACTATTTCACTTTAAAGTATGACAAAAACTAACATTTTATATTTTATTCGTGCGCGTTTTAAAATGAAAAATCGGCCACATAGAAAGATGGAAGCGTTGTGGCCAAGTGGTCTAAATCGTCGGACTTCAGATTACAAGTACGACAGTTGTTGGTTCGAATCCCGGCCACGGCAAGATTGTGAGTCACTTAGTGGACTCTTGGCAAAGTTAGTTTAAATTCGGCTGCCACAAGTGTTTCTACGTTGCCTACTAGTCTATGGTGGAACCACCATCAGCGACCATCAGCTGATGCAATGGGGCAACACCTCTTCCCCGTAACATTTTGGACTACTATAAAAAAAAAAACCACAATCTTAGCAAGAGCTTGTTTGTTTTTTACTTTTTTTATATTTGTTGTTCAGAGATATTATTAATAAAAGAGAGATTGCATTCAGAGCTGCAGAACTTGGAAATCTTAAAAAAAAATTTAGCCTCACATTTTGTTCAATATATTTTCTAATATCAAATCGCAGATTATAACATAATACACCATGTCCCAATCAAAATGACCACACTTTAAACTTGTCATAACTCGGTCAAAAGTTATCAGATTCGTCTGAAACTTTATACACAACAACTGCAGCCATATCTACACCAACTTGGAAATTTGTAGACAAATACGAGTAGTTTTAACAAAATTATAGCTGCTTTTAAAAGTTCCGAAAAAAAAAGTTTCCGCATTAGTTGCTAAGTATTATGTGCCTATGCAGTCCTAAACAAGCAAATAGTCAAAGAACATTGAGTCACAGAAAGTGTTCAAAGTGTCCCCCTTGCTCCCGTACACAAGATCGAAGTGGCGAAGACGCCACTGTTTGATTGCTCAATCGATGATCTTGTAATCAAACAGCTTCCACTCTTAAACCAGACGCGCCGTCAGATGATCGACGTCATGAATGCGAGTACGATAAATGCGCTCCTCCTGGCTTAATATCAACTCCTCAACTGCATCGACGTTTTCTACAGTGCGAGTTATGCGCTTTTTTCAGCTGCCAGCTTTTCAGCCCACTGCGCCGGTTTCATCGATCTTCTTCAAGAGACGACTCACACACAGTAACGACCACCCTCTTTTAGGAAATTCCCTAATGAACGTTCTTGCTCCATACCCCCTCTCTTGACGCAATATTTTTATTAATATTTTATCTTCTCTGGTAAAAACCATATTTGAATATTTAGGTTTTTGTTTAAAATTCAATTTAAAACAGCGACGTCATCCATCGCTGACGTCAACGATCGCGAGTGAGAAGCTGTATGGCAACTTTTTTTCTGCACTTTTTTAAAAACAGCCATAATTTTATCAAAACTACTCGCATTTGTCTACAAATTTCAAGTTGGGTGTAGATATGGCTAAAGCTGTTGTGAATAAAGTTTCAGACCAATCTGATAACTTTTGACCGAGTTATGACAAGTTTCAAGTGTGATCATTTCCATCGGGACACGGTGTATATTCTTTCTGACTATTATTGATTATGCAGCGCGACATGGGGAAGTAAATGAAGTACACATAAAGCGGTTCACCTGTAGACGGTAGTTAATCGACTGAATCGGTAGGTAAGAAGCTCTCCTTTTTATAGTGCATGCCTGTTAATAGTCTCTTAACTTAACCAGTTAATCAGGAAGCAAAGCGAGGCCTCTATTACAAATCACTAGGAAGGACTTAGTGTAGAAAGTTTCTGAAAAATTTAACAAATTATAGTACAGGTATTTATTATAAAAGGATCATGCAGCAACATGAACCACGGCTGAATCGAAAGTGGCTTAGCTAATAATAACAACGGAACTCATCCTGGTCACTAGAATTTTAAATTTGTCAATAACTAATTATTGATCATAGGCCAAGGCATCAAAGCAGCTCATACATTATTTATAAACAACCATGAAATCATAGCCTTACGTCTGACTCGCTCGATTGGAGCCAGGCAGCAAATGCATGTGCCAAGTGGGCCACTTTTTGTAAGCAGAACTGACGCTGAGCTTCAGCATGGCTGCTAAATACACAAGTGTCGCTAGCTGCTAACCCCGTGCCAGATAACAGTCTATTTGGTTGGCGTCAGGAAGGGCACAAAAACTCAGCTCTAACAGTCCTCATCAGGGCGCAAAACGTCTAACTTGTGTGAAAACATGAACATTAACATCATATTTCTTCAACTTATCTATTGCACTCCACCCTAAAGGAAGATTATTTGCAGGGCAAACGAACTTACACCACCTTTACCAAGGATGCACAAAGTGACTCAGAAATCTTTGCCGCGGCCAGGATTCGAACAGACGCGCTGTCATGCCCATCATCCGCGACTTAGATCACTCGGCTACAATGCTTCGTCAATAGACGTCAACAAAGGCTGTTTACTGAACTATTATAGCATAAACATTACTGTGCGTACTCCAACCATTCACTTGAAATAACACTGTATAGTTTAAATTCTTAATTTGTTTCTCAGGTTAATGATACCGATACTTAATTAGCAGTACGAAACAATTCGCTTAACAGATCAACAGCACACCGTGCCCCCGCGGAAAGCGCAATGCAATTAAATACTAATGCAAAATAAATTGCATTACAGACTTACAGACTGCCAATTAACTGTAATAAGCACTGTAATCAGCACTGTAAGTGCTGAATTTGATAGTCGTTGAGCCAGATGGACCCTAATATAGATCTTAATTTATACTACAAATTTATAACAGATTTCTATAAATGAAAGTAGCCTTTAATGTTATATATTGCAAATTTACAATATGACCGTATATCAATACAAAAAAAATTTACATTTATAAATTAACAACATAATACATTACATATACAGTGCGTCATAAAACGGCGTCCCTAGCGAAATCGCGATAAACAAGCCAATCTTTCATATTTCTATTCAATATTTTCAGGCTTTGCAGCGGAGATAATTTGCCTCAAAATATAAAATCTTCAAAAAGAAATTCAAATGCGTTCAAAAGCCATGAAACTTCTTCTAAAGAAGTCTAAATTTCCTTTTCAGCAATGCAATAAAACCTCTACAAAAAAAGTTTTAATGCTATTCAGTCTTCAAATCAAATCAATTTTATTACAAACACACGGTGTCGGTTATACACAAGTGAGTGTTCGAATAAACGTGTCATAACTCCGGTCAACAGGCGCTGAGTGCAAAACACCCAGAACGCGCTCAAGTTGCTTGGTCTTTGCACATGTACATGCCATGTTGTCCTTTTTTAGGCTATTGTTGAACAATATGGTTACAAAAAATGACATGTCAGCTCCCTACTGTATGATTGGCAATATCAGCCGACAGAAAATTATATAGTACGGTACTATAAAAAATGAGGCTAAAAACTTTGCGATATACACTAGAGTTCAAACATTATGCATGTAGCCTGCATTCTATTTCACTACATGAGCTGTGAAAAATTAAAATCTTGAAAGTAAGCAAGAAAAATTTTAAATCGATTTAAATACTTCGATATAAACTGGTAACAGAATGTCATTCCTGTTATTATAAAACCTGTTATTATAAAACCTGTTATTCGCAAACAGCATAAAAATGTCAGGCCATTACAGTTAAAATGAGTCGGGACATTCAGACATTAGTACTAGTACCCTAAAAGAATTAAATGATGTGGCCTCTACTGTGGATGGCATAAATGAGTTCGATAATGAGTTCAAGCATTGACCACTCTAAAGAGAAGAGGTGCAGTCTGGAGTCAAGCCTGGGCATGGCGAGTCTTATGGCGGTGACAGACATGGACAGAAAGTGAGAAGATCGGCGACGGATCTTTCTCGTTTCAGCGAGCGAAAAACCGCGTCTGACTTTCAAGTCGCCTATGCTGTGTTCACACATGAACGGATCGGCGACGGAAATGAAGCTGAAATTTTGACATTGCCTATTAGGCCAAAATTAAATACACTTGCCTTATTGGCAAACAATCAATTTTAGGTCGGGGTCAGACGAATTCCTTCCAGCTTCAAGCTCTAGTCTGAACAGCTCCACTGTATCGCATATATTTCATTCGGCGTTGGCTGGTAAAGAATCAACGCGTGAATTAACATGTTCATTCACGCATTGAAACGGAAACTGATTTTTCTCCGTTCTAGGATGAGCCCTGGCACTTTTTCACTTTCTGTCCCAGTCTGACCGTCTAATACTAAAACGCATATCAGACGCGGTTTCGACGCGTTGAATCGGCCGCCGATCCGGGGCCGTTCTAACCCACTTTCCGTCCCTGTGTGTCACTGACTTTAGTCCCCAGCTGCGCCCTCTAGTACGACCCTGTCGATCCAATAAAAATAATTTGTCTATTGGGGTGTCAGCAAGGTGGTGAAAACTTTTAAAACATCTTACCTCTATCTTGGCATGTTCCTGGATATAAATATGTTTTAGTACCATTTAAGGGAGTCACACTTCATAATTTTTAAGCCAACAGATCAAACCGATGGACACCTGTACGAAATCAAAGCACATTCTGAAGCCTGGCTCTATCGTGCAATACACAATACAGGAAGCAAGTCAAGCAACATCACTTCTAGTGTGGCCTTCAGTTCTGTCTATAACCTGGATTTTAGCGTCTTGAGTGGATGGTTTTGATGTATGACTTCCCTTTACTGACAAAATGTATATAGGCCTAGTCTGAGAACATGCCGGAATAGTGACAAGTATGGCAAGCCCTATTAGTATTTGGTCCATATTTAGAGATATCCTTAAATATTTGAAGATATCTATAAATGATTTGAAGATATCTTGAAATCATTTAATCATCTTTAATTAGATTGTTTGCAGATACCTCATTGGCTGACGTTTAAACCAAAGGCAATTGGTATAATCAGTAATAAAATGCATGCAGATAACACCTACATAATGACATGTTGTGGCGTTGCACAAGTCAACTTCACATTCATATTTGGAATCACATGCGATACCAACAGTTCAGCAAATAACAAAAACATCAATGTGAAAACAGAGAATTAATGACAAAAAAGCTACTATAATGATTATTAACAATCAACATAAACGTCTAAATTGATTTATTTTTAATGCCAATTATTTAGGCCTAATTGAACGTGAAATAATCATAATTCAAAATATTTGTTCACAAAACATATTTTGTAAATGATCACTTGTTCTTCCTCTTTATAAAATAATATAATGTTAAAGCATTAATAGGCCTTTTACATCAGGACTGTTTCCTGGGAATATTGATTTTTCCCAAAATGACTGTGAATCAAACTTGTTGGACATGATATTGTTGATATTGCCAGCATTGCTAGTTTTGTCACTTTAGTTCAATATTGCTCAGCCATTTAAGGTACTATAAGAAAGCCACAGGGGGGAGGGCAGCGGCATCAAGAGCTTCTCCCGCCGCGCCCATGTGCAAATTCTAGCGGTGAGAGATAAAATTAAATAGAACTTAGAAGTACTGCAGTCATTATGTTGTTGTCCTGTCTTGCCGAGAAAACTTAATATATCTCTAACAGCCATTGGCTGAGAGCATTAGCCAATCCTGTGCACATATTCTTAAATGAATTGAAGATATCTCTAAATATTTGAAGTTATCTGCAAATATTTGCAGATATCTGCAAATAATTGAAGATATCTTCAAATAATTGCAAGTATCTGCAAATAACTGAAGATATCTTTAAATCATTTAAAAATATCATCCAGTCACTTCTAGATATCTTCAAACGAATTGCAGATATCAATAAATCAATTCAAGATATCTGTAAATCAATTGTTGATATCAGTAATTAGGCAATGTTTCAAGATATCTGCAAATCAATCAGAGATATCTGTAAATACATTATTGATATCTATAATTCATTTAAAGACATCTATAACTATTTGAAGATGTCTTCAAATCATTTAAAAATATCTGCAATTATTTTAAAATATCTTAAATATTTGAAGATATCAATAAACATGGACTAAATACTAATAGCCATAGACAAGACTGAAAGGCTTAAAAATCTTGCTTGTAGAGCTTTCATTGCATCGGTCAATACAAAATTTCGACTTTTTGAAGAAGTTTCGTAACTTTGAGCACAATTGAGTTTCTTTTTGAAAATTTCACATTCTGCACCAAATTCTCAGATGCAAACGCTGAAATTTCTGAAAAGAAATCTAAAAGATTGGTTAGTTTATTGCCATTTTGCTAGAGGCACCTTTTTTATGACACACTCCTTCCTGATGAAAATCGGAACCTGTAAAACATTGTTAGCAATAAATAGTCGGCTCTAAAATTTATACCCCACACGATAACTGATTTGCAAAAACACCAATTTGTAATTTACCAAACGATCGCATCAATTCTAAATTCAAAAGGAAATTCAAGTCATTTGGTTTAAATTATTGGCATATAAAAAAACGACAAAAAAAAGATTCCAACATTAGTTGCAAAGCACAAGCCCAGTCACTTGCAATAAACAGGCAGTCAAAAAATTTATTCCAGCTGGTGTTCAAAGTATCCTCCTTGTTCAGGTCGACAATTCATTACCGAAGACATGATCCTATCCACCCGCCCCTTCGATACCGTATGGAGCGTACACCATCGAGATAGCCCGTTTAACATACTGTGATTCGCGATGCCTATCAATCGAGGACAAACCGTGTTAATAAAAGAGTGGCAGCTGTTCGATCACAAAATCATCAATCAAGCAATCAAACAGCGGCATCCACGTCTTCTATCGTGTGTTATGCTCGGCGCACATCTAATTGGCAAGTTAAAGTTGACGAATTGGAAGTTGACAATTGAAAAAATATCGATGGTCAACTGGCAGCGCACACTTGCATTGAATTGAATTGAAATTTGATCTAGATCACGTAGGCCTACAGCGCGTGGCTGGCTTGGCGCGCGATTTGGCTCGTCGAGTTCATTGGTCCGAAATTAATGCATTTGCGGTAATTCATTGGATCAAAAAATCAATTTGAGGTCACGCTCCTTTGAATTCAACGCGAGTGTGCACTGCTTCAGTGCATTGCATACATTCCATTCAGCGTTGTTTTCCAAAAAATCAACGTGGGAACCGACATGTTCATTCTCGCGTTGATCCCTGAATAATAATAAAAACTCAATTCCAGGATCAATTTGTCAAATCAAAACGATTCAATTAGATGTGCACTGCTCCTATGCAAACGCATATAACATTATCATTTTCAATTAAATTCAAATCAATTCAAATCAATTCAAATCAATTCAATGTAAGTGTGCACCGGACATTAGCGAAGTAGGAGGACACTTTGAATGCCAGTGTGACAGAATACATGGTTGTTTGTATATCACTTGACTGGAGGCACATAATGCTTTGTAATCAATGTTGAAGCCTAAATTCGTCTGTACCTTTTTTCTACTCACGTAATTGATGTATATACGTCACTTCAACATGTCTGATTTCGTTACAAATTTCGCAAATCTGTGTTAATATGGCTGCAGTGGTGATGTATAATTTTAGAAAAATCTGAAAACGTTGGACGAAGTGATGACAACGTTCAAAGGTTCTGGTTTACATTAGGACACGGTGTATAATTAATTCAAATTTTGATATCACGCTGACTACCGCTCAACTTCAACATAATGTCACATGTTGATGTCAGGCTTTCACCTTTGCTAATGGCGACCCTGTTCACTTCTACCGTACTTTTTTTTTGTAGTGTGTTGAACTGCCGAAAGGCAAATAAAAGCATCATATATAATCTATTTTTCTTAAAATATTTGTTATATTCATGATATTATTTCTTTAACGTTGATGATATAAACCTTAAAAATTTCAAAATACAGCCATAATGCTAACTTCCATCAATTGATAGATTATATAAATTTTCAATTGACTGAATTTTACTTTTTATACTGCTTTTTCAAGCTTATCATTGAAAAACTAGATTCATAGTTCACCTTGCACTATCTCCGTTGTCCAAGCCCATAGCTTTAATACGCTCTGATAAATTGTTACATCCACATATAATATTCATTTACCATTTCAAGTTGTCATTGAACAAATATTTGCAAGAAAAGTGAACACTTGTGGTGGTTGTCTCCTTACAAAGAATGAAAACCATCCTATCTATCAGACCAATGAAGCTAATAGATAATAATTATTGGTGTGACACATTGATTACAACCATCTCATTCACTAAATTGTAACCGGATCAACATCAGCTTCAATAATCCTACTTAACCAATCAAGTTCTGTTCAAGCTATCATAGGGGGGTTTTAACAAAATAAAAATTACCGTATCAAAATATTTACAGATATATAACACAGATCAGTCAGTCGGCATGGTTATGCTCCTAAACATCTTTAAAGCTTAGAAACAAGAATTAAAGTACGATATGTTTAATCAGAGAGAGGCTCTGTGGTGCAGTGGTTAAGACATCGGATGCAAGTGCCAGAGATCTGTGCCGGCAACTGTAAAACCACGGCGCTACAGGCCCTTCAGAAAAGGTGTTAAACACACAAGTGTCCTAGCTACTAATCCCGCACGAGATAATTATTTATGTGATTGGCGTCTGGAAGGGCATAGACTGTCAAAACTCAGCTTCAGCAGTCCTCATCGAGCGCAAACATTAAAAACCCTTGTAAAAACATGGACATTAACAGCATAGACTAAAAAAGGTGGTTACTTAGTTTACATTAAAACATTGAATCAAATAAACAGATCGAGTACAGCGGATCAGATTTTTAAAATCATGTCAGATGAGATGGCAATAAATTTTCATCAGATGTTCACACTGGGCTATCTGTCATGACTACGATAAAGATTGTCATTAAATAAACCATAAAACAATCAATAAATTGATTGAACTGCCAAGTTCAACAGACAAGTTTTTTGCAGCGTTTTGTCCTACAGGCGGATGCAGTGTTGCGACTCAGTCACTTTTTAAAAAAAGCATCAAACTGCACCTAAAAAGCACTTGTTTGACAAAAAGGAACAAATAAATGGCACATCAGCACAGAGATGGCAAAGAATCGAAAGTTGTGGGGGAGCCTCGTCGTAGAAAACATAAAAACTGCTTGCACGGAAAAGTGGATGTAAAACGTAAATGATGATGATCAGCACAGAAAAATCACAGGCTTAAAAAATCGGTCAAAAGAACGTTTCCACTTATTATTGAAAGACCATTACTCAGTATATAAAACAGAAAGACACATTTTGCAAGCGAGAAAAGAATGATGGTCATATTGTTCGCCTGCGAAAACATATTTTTCCTTTTCAAGTGAGGTCGCGAGCAGAAGGAGCATGCGGCAGCATGGCAGGTCTTTAATAAAGTCATTTTTTTCATAATAAATTCTGAGCTTCTCAAATTTACCACATATCTAATCAATCTTTTTTCGGAGATGTAAGAAAAAATGACCATGTTGATAGCAAAACATGTCAATACACTTACAGCTACTATAATTTTGAACTTAATGCTTTTCATTTTTGATGACTTTCATAATAGTGCTTATTTCGCTTAATCGTTTAAAAAAGAACATTTTTGCAGATTTTTGTAAATTAAGGCACAAAAGCACATGACCTTCAAAAAAGGGCAAATTTGATCGGAAAAGCACAGGAGTGGCTACACTTGACAGACACATTTCGTCAGCAAATGTAACCTGTTACAAAATCGTATTTGGGATGTGCCAAAACTGGACAATCTATTCAAAATGGTTCCTAACAGCTGCCAGATTTAAAAGTCCGATTTGCACAGGTCTACATCAGACAGTCACTAAATCCGCCGATTTACTAATGGGACTTCATTGAAAAACTGCATTGCACAAGCATAAGCTATGCAAAAACTTTCATGTGAATAGCTTAAAATTGCATATTCCATGCCATTATTCAGAACTTGTACAAATTTTTGCGATTTATAAACCCATTTAATAAATCAATAACTTACTTTAAATTTACAGGCCACAGTTAAATACTAGGCCTTAGCTTTAAAAATAATAATTAGGCCTCAGTTAAAAACTAGTTTCATTTCGTAAAACCATGAAAATTTGCAATAGACCTAATAGATGTATACACAATAAAAGAGAAAATATACGTTGAAGTGTTCATTTCCTCTACACACGGCCCTTATCAATGAAAATCTCATCAGGAAAATAGGATAACCATGCATCACAGGATATCATTTTTTTCTTGATCCTTTAAATTAAGCATCCTGTGGCAGTGCGTTCTATTTATAATGAAAAACCATGCGTTCTATTTGAAACATATCTTTGCAGGCCTTAATTTGAGCGTCCGTTACGCACGATTTTTTGCACATCTCCGCTGTAGGCCTACATAACCAACCTCAAATGCTAATATTTGCAGTTGTAAAGTGCAAGCAGTGTTACAGCCTCACAGGCGTACGATTTGTGAAAGTAAACAAGCTTGGAGGAAAGGTGCTAGTTCAAAACCTGAGTTGAATTTGTAGTGTTTTGAATGTTCAAATTTGCATGCTCTTACATTACAAAGCTTCCAGGCGCTTTTTTCACGAGTGATCAACGATCATGTCATTGTGCTGTGTGACCTGTGACACAACTTTGAAGAAGGCTCACAGACTACTCTCCCTCATTGCCAGTTGGCTTGAAGTTGTGTTATTTTCTTAAACTATGGCCTGCATCTCTGATTGGCTGCAGCCTACAACTCAGCCGACCGGCACACATAGCCATAGGCATCACTGTAGATAATAATACATCGATAAAAGAATCGATTCAAACTCTATAAGATAGAATAGTAGAACAAAACAATCAACCAAACGTTCATCTTTCATACTGTTGAAGCTGGCTATATATAAGATACTCAAGTAAATGTGATCAAATACTGCCTGAGTGATTTACAGGTATGGGATATCAGTCAAAAACAACTTTCATCTTGTGACCGACACAAAATCCTAGAGTTGCAAACCCAATGAAAGAGTTGCCACATTGCCGTTAATAACCCTACTTCTACTCGATTGCTGTAATTAGGCCTATAGTACTGCAACAGTTAGGCCTGTATTAGGCCTATAGTACTGCAACAGTTAGGCCTGTATTAGGCCTATAGTACTGCAACAGTTAGGCCTGTATTAGGCCT
>JAQIWG010001456.1:0-24467 GCA_034695025.1 Chamaedrilus cognettii
TGATGTTTCGGCTCCCGGTTGAATAATCGGTGTTAAGCGTAGCTCTTTCGCTAGGCCGCGTTTCTGTACTGTGGAGTTACTCCACGTTTCCATGTTGCGAGATTTCTTCCGCTGAGAGACTTGATCTTTCGGCCCTCTTTGCTGTCGAGTCCGGACACGATCGACCCGAATTAACTTCGGTCTGAATCATCCAAATAATAATCGCAATAAAACTCGCAGGTAGGGTAGGGGCTGAATTTTAAAGACCGTGTGTACTATCAAAGACTATTACGGTCCGGTTATGAGTAAGAGGGCCACCTCAGAACCGCTCCCCCTTTTTTAGTCGCCTTTTACGACTCGCCCGGGGAGCTCTGGACCGCAAGTCTATTCTTTGTTCCCCGACTTGCAAATAAAACTCGCGAAAACTACAATGCGCTTTTATAGCACAGCAGCAGTGTTCTCACTTGACGTGACCTATTTTGCTCGGCATTCCCGACTAATAATGTTATTGTGCCCGATTTCGAGCACTCAAGGCGAACACTAAGCGGTGGTGAGGGGATGTAAAATTGCTGGATAAATTGCTTTACTTCTCATATGCTCGATAATCTGACTGCTTGACGATTGCTCCATCAGAGAACAGACCCTCGATTGCTCGTAAATCCAGCTAAGTTCAAAGCTCGGAAAGTGAGCAGCTGTAGCAGCAGTGTGCGCAGCAGCTATTGTTTGTACCGACCTTATTTATTCATTTGCTGCTTATTTGACAAATTTATATAAATATTAATCTTATTAATAGCCTACACAAATAGGCTTTTGCCCAAGAAAGGTTACTTTGCCCAAGAAAGAAAACGGTTATTATGAAATATTACTTATAAATAAACTTAATGATAAAACTTATTCCAGAAATAAAATTTATTAGTCTCAGTAGCCTACAATGATGCAAGAGGAGTGAAATGCATTCCTTTTAAAAGTTTCTTAAGGCCTCATTGGTTTTGCTGCATTGTAGTGAAGAAAAAGGATGAAAAAGGCTTCAAAATAGCGTCATGCCAGACACTGGCTGGAGTGGATGCTTTGCTAAGCAAAATCGGAAAGTCGCAGTCGCAAAATTGCAAAGTGCATTTTGACTAAAATACTAGACTAGGAGTAAAACATTAACTACCGTTAAAATATCACAATTACAACACATTTTTATTTTGATACGATTACGCAAACACTTCATACAATGATCCAACATTCAAAATTATTCTGCATGCATTTTCAATTCAATAAAAAAAAATATTAAACAATTATAGATCATAGGTCTACAAAGAATTTCTTGCATTGCCTACACTACGAAGGGAATTCTTTTTTAACAGCTTATTCATTATTCAAAACACAGAATTTATCACTTACAGTTTCATAATCAGATACATGAGGATAAACGAACATAGCCTACAACTATGAATGGCATAGTATAGAAAGAAGCGCAAGTATTGATCTATTCAAAGTCAAAGTTTGTAATAATTGCATAAAACATGATCCATGCTCAGTTCCAAGCCTAACTAAGATCAAGATCCCGCCCACATAATATAATTGGTCAAACGCTCTCTGCAAAGCAAAAATTAGCCATCACCTTGCAATTTGACTCTAACACTGCCTCATTTAATCGAACACCGGTACAATCATGTTATACCATTCATCTACTTTTGTAAAGCTTTCAATATCATGATGTCGCGCTAACTTGGAATAGTCGCGTTTAACCTTCGTAACAGCTACAGCATTGATGGCAAAGCTGTTGAAGAACTATAAATGGTCACTCAACAAATTTGCTGCCACTCCGGTTTGGTCCAGTCAGGTGAAGAGGTGCGAGGCAGTAAACTCCCTTGAAACCTGTTGCTGCTTGGTTCGGGTCCAGTTTGGCAGAGGGGTGCGGGGTGGTTAGCTCCACACGTCGCAGGCGTAGCGTCCCCTGGAGCGCAGTCGCTTGAGGAAGTCCACTGCGCCGGCCGAATCCATCGAGCCATGCGTCGTGACGATCTTCTGCAAGACCTCGTCCACGTCGTGCGCCATGTGGCGCGCATCCCTGAGCACGGAAACAATCGTGCACCATATAGCACACAACTCCACGCATAAAACAATTGTACGTATGCCATGTGACGCACATATCTGAGCATCAAAACAATTGTGCGCCATATGGCGCACGTCTCTGCGCATGCTATAGAGCCAAGTATAGATATAGAGCTACATAAAGATATGAAGCCAAATATAAATATAGAGCCAAGCATATATATGACATGGAGCCAAATACAGATATAGAGCCAAGTACAGACAAGAGCAAAGTATAAATATAAAGTCAGGCATAGATACAGTGCTAGGTACAGACCCGCAGACATAGAAGTGTCCTCCCTGGTCGAGCACACGCCACACCTCATCCCCGTTCTGTGCGAGCAGGTTCTGCACGTACACCTTGCTCGCCTGGTCACGCGAGAACGCGACGTGCAGTGCGGACAGCACGCCGGCGTCCTTGTACGTGCGCAGCTCGTCCTCGTAGATAAAGTCCTCACCGGCGCGCCGACACCCAAAGTAGAGGATCGTGTCGCCGATCGGCTTCCCTGTATTCCAGTTCCAATGTATTCCAGTTGAGTCACCATTCCAGTAGACCATATTTGACTAGCATGTCATTAGCAGTAATTATATTTCAAAGAAGTATCTACCCTAGGTTTAATTTCAAATATTTGACTTTAGTAAGACTGTGAATATTCCGGCCAAGCGTAATGCTCTGAAGCATACGATTATCTCTACTGTGTTGAAGTCATCGTTTGGTGTTTATTGTGACAAAAACAATGTTGCTGTTGACGCTGTTTAGGACTCAACTACGCCGGTCTCTGTATTAAATTGTTTTACAGTTTATGAGCTGGGCTGTGCTCTATAGAAGTGACATCATGTGTTACAGTCAGCTTGCATACTGCATCGTTGTAGATTTTGCTTGCATTTATAATGTCTGTTGCATGAAATAAAACAAATGTTTCCATACTAGAATGATTCTCTCTCTCTCTATCATTCAATTATACTATACACACACACACTTCATAATACCACTTACACTTGTTCCTGCAGGCCAGGGAATAAAGAATTAGCCTGCAGCCCAGAGCTCCCGGGCTTATTGTAAAAGGCGACTAAAGAAAAGGGGGAGCGGTTCTGTGCCAGCTCTCTTGCACAAAACTGGGCTGTCTATAGCCCTTGTGTGCTACACACTAAACCACAAAAAAATTTAAAAATGTAAACTTGTTCAGCGTTTAGAAAGTTGAACACGCAGAATATCAGCTGATCAAGCATCGTAAATAATACATTTCCGTATAGTTCATCTCCTCGTTACATTTTCTTTACATCTCCACCTTACGTCCTAAATTCACTGGCATCACCCCTGCACCGCCCCCCGCGTCCCTCACCCTCTCCCTTGACAGCGGCGCGGTCCTGAATGAACCCTCTGAAGGGCGCAAGCCCCGTGCCCGGCCCGACCATGATAACCGGCACGCTGGCCTTGAAGGGCAAGCGCAGGGTGGACTTGCGCACGTAGATGGGCACCGTGGGGCGAAGGGTCTCCGTGGGGCGGCGGTGCTTGAGCCACCCCGAGCAGACTCCGAGCATGCGCCGCTTGGACAGGGTATCGTATTCCACCAGCACGGCGGTGATGGAGAGGATGCCAGCGTTCACCTGGCGACACGACGCACGGATGAGTATAATGAGCTTAGAGTCCGTTTCAATGTCAAAAGATGTCATCGTTATTATACTTTATATGCATAATTAGCGTATTATATTCACATCTTTTCTATTCAATTCGACTAGATTTTTTTTCCGATGCACAATTTGCGCGCATCAAATCTCATTGTACAATTTCAATATCCATTGGCAATGCGAGCAATATTAAATTCTGCAGTGTTGTTTCGAACGTATAAACATTGAAATCAAGAAATTAGCATTCTTTTCAAATTATCGGAGGTTAATTTTAACTGCATTGTAACCGTTACTGATACCCCAGTTGTTGAATTACTGAAACCGTAATTGCCTCCTACGATTCATTGATTGTTGTCTCATTTAACCAATGTGGTCCAAAAAATTGTTCTGAAAGATGATGAAGGATTGACGAAGAATTGAAAGAAAGAAAGAATTGAAGAAAGATGATGAAGGATGAAGACTGAGCCTCATAATCGCGAACCTTGGGCGAAGAAGCGATGGAGTAGCAGTGCGCGCGCACCAACCTTGGGTGAGGAAGAAATGGAATAGCAGCTTAAGTGCACCAACCTTGGGTGAGAAAGATGGCGTAGTAGCGCGCGTGCACCAACCTTGGGAGAGGAAGAGAAGGAGTAGTAGCACGCATGCACCAACCTTGGGTGAGGAAGAGATGGAGTAGTAGCGCGCGTGCAGCCTGGGCAGCAGTTCACAGAGGTGGTCGATGGAAGGCTTCACAGACGGAAGGTCGTCCAGAACGTGCATGATCGTTCTGTGGTGGTTGATTATCCAGTCCGTATACAACTCCTATAATAGAATAAATATATTATCCAGTCCGTATACAAACTCTCCTATAAGAGAGTAAATACATTATCCGGTCCGTACACAACTCCTATCATAGAACAAAGACATTATCCAGTCTGCATATAACTAATACAATACAGTAAATATATTATCCTTCCGTATGTAACTAAAGCATCACAGTAGATATGCGCTAAGACATTTAATTGCAAGCCTTGTTGCCTGGGAAATGAGCCCGATCACAACACTAATCCAGAATGATCAAAAAATCACAAACACGTCAAGCTCTAATTTCAAAAATGAATCGACATATCAATAAATTAACAAAATCTAACAAAAATTAGCACCCCTCCCAAGCTCGCACCTTCCCCTCAGGGGTGGTGCTGCAGAGCTTGAGCAGGAAGTCCTTCTCCCCCTCGTCCCCCGCGTACTCGGCCAGCTCCTTCAGCACGTTGGTGCGCGGACACGACGTGATGTCGAGGTAGTGCAGCAGAGCGGTGCGGTACGTCGTCGGGCACGGGAACGGGGTCTTCTTGCTCGCGTCCTCTGAACATCACAGAGTGGCCCAATTAAACCCTGCACTGCCTTCGTTGAACATTGCCCTAAAAACCCAAGTTAACCAGTTAACCAAACCATGTCAGTCGTAACACTGCAAACCTCTGAATTCACAAAGAGATCTAGTCTTGAATTAGTGTAGCTGGATTAAAGTTGATGACAGTTGCTCAAACTATCACAATGGTTACGTACGACGTGAAAGCACCCTTGTGATGCCAAATGGCTAAGGCCATGTTACGGCGCCTTAAATTTCTTAAATATTGGTTGATTGACACCAGGTAGACAACGCATGAACTCAACAGTGAATAAAAAACGATGTCATGCACAACACTATCAATTCAATGGTGAACAAAAACTTTCAAAATTCATCAAATAAATACTAATATAAAGAAATCTTGTATGCAGGCTAAATTTAGATCATGCAAGACGCCTGACCCCCCTCATCGTCCACGTTGGTGTGAGTGAAGCAGTCCCCTGATCCAACCCTAGTCTCTGCCACAGTCTACCCCTACCTCCCCCAGCCCCCCACTCACCATCCAAGTTAGTGAGGGTAAAGCACACTCCCAGGTCCACCCCCAGTCTCTGCCCCAGTCGCTCCACAAGGTCGGGGTCGTTGGTTGGGAATACTGCGACGTGGTCGCCTGCGTCGTAGCGCATCTTGGATGCGCTGATGTCAAACTCGATGTGCATGCAGGAGCGCTCGCCCGCGCGGTGCAGCTCTTTGTGCAGCACCACCGGCGCAAGGTAGGGGTTGCGCGCATCATACGGCCTGCGCCATGCACAGCGATTCTAATCAACAACAATTCTGGGGCCTGTTTTCCTCAAAATATCTCAGACTATTTTAGTCTGACAAAGTTTTTAAGAAAATCTTAGGCAAATCTTATCATTGGCTATAAATTTGAAACTCTGCACAGTTAGGCGCAAGGCAGGATGATCATGACATGGCGGTCGGCGAATGGATTTCAATTTTTTTATTCAAATCTGATCTAGGAAGAAAGTTAAGAATATCTTAAGAATTGCGGGTGAAACGGGTCCATGATAACTACAGAGCTTCCGTAGAGCATCATATCTTACAGTCCCGCAGGTTATGCAGTAATGTCAATATTTATGCCGGTGATCCCGCCCAAATACCGAGCGATCACAACTAAATCCACAAATTAGAAGTTGAAGCCGATAGATGCAGATGCGAGCAAACTGCTGCATTCAACAATCAAACAAATATCACAAAAATATCTGAATGCAATCAATAGTCGGAATTATAACACACTTCTAAGGTTATGTCACTTCAGGCTATTAGCACAAATTAACGGACAAGTGTACAAGCAGACCCTAGCATACTATATACTATACTATACAATATACTAGCGCTGAAGAGCAACGCACGGTTTCTGGTTCCTGAAGGAGCTGAGCCGCGCCGGTTCGCCGGTGAAGAGCTTCTCACCGGGCACGTCTTCATGCACCGTCAGTGCATACTGGCGCATACTGCACGCACACAATGTAATCCTCATGCACGATCAGCGCATACTGGCGCATGCTGCGCGCACACTATGTAATCCTCATGCACCGTCAGCGCGTACAGACGCATAATACGCGCAGTGCACACAGCATGCGAAAGCATGCGCTGATCGTGCAAGAGAATTGCGTGCATGAGGTGTGCATAATGCTATCCTGATGCACGGTGACCGTGCACTGGCGCATGCACACAATGTAATCCTTACAAGAGACTCACAGTTAGACATTGGCCCAACTAAACTGTTTTCCCTGGTAACACTTAAACTAGGCCTATCTATCAACTGTCAAAATTGTCATCATATAGAAAAAGTACTCATAAGAGTTCAACGGTGAACTCATGTGAATGAGTAACGCTTATTTACCGAGCACCACACAGTGCTCGATACTGTAGATGAACACCCATTGATGACAATTGTGTCACTTCTCCTGTATTGCGAGACTTAAAGCTGGATTTTTACAAAAATTATTAGATTTTCAAAAACTAACATTCATAGACCCAATTTAATTCTACAAGATTTTAAGAATTTGTTTTGTTTTCAATTTGTTTACAAACGATTATAAGAATTATTTTTTATTTAAAAAAAAATAATTTCAATTTTTATAGAGACAAACAATTATCAGAATCAAATTTGACTACAATTTTACTGCTACAATAAATATAGAGTCAGACACAAGCTAATTCAGTGAGATAATATGAATGAAGTAGTTCAAGTAGATTAAGCCTCAACTTAGTCATTTGCTATTGAACTTTGATCTAAACCTTGAAAGCACTGAGCAGTGCACACATCTGTCATCAATGCTGTAAGCAATGTTTAGACTAAGAAACCAGTACTCTACAAATCTATCTGATACATTATGTAATAACAGTACCAAACCAAATCTACTACTACCAAATCCAGGCTAGTCCTAAGTGCACAAATTCACATAGCCTACCCAGAAAAATAGTTCAAATCAAAAATTGCAGAATGTATACAACTATACATGTAACAATAATTGGGAATCACCTGATATCTTCTCCAATGGATAGAATGCCAAACTTCTGACAGACCGCTGGCCAAAACCTTTCTCTCCACGTTATGAAGTCCTCCTCTATGCTGCAGTCATAACACCATCACATGAAAGTCCATTGAATCATCAATCATTTTTACTATCGCATGCACTTCACATGCTGAGCCAACCAAACCTTCTTCGAGACAAAAAATGGCTCAACAGCAGCTCTGCAGAAATGCACAGTACTGGACTGGGCATGCAGATAAATTAATAAATGGACATCTCTGCTTTCTCGCATCTCTTAAATAAAATATAGTATAGGCCTACCAGTTCTACAATGCTGTCATGCTTACCAAACTGTTGATCATTCTTCTTAATTTGAAAAGTCGCGTTCACATAAAGATAATATGCTTTGCTCAAACCCAAATTCTGACCTACTTTCTCTTATACCACTTAGTCAGTGAGTTTCCTAATGTGCCAATCCTACGTATTAATCGCCTTCTACTAAACAAATCCTTTATCGTGTAATCTATTAATGTCCATGTTTTCACAAAGGTTTACATGTTTTTGCCCTAATCAGGACTGCTGGAGCTGGGTTTTTACAGCCAGATGCCCCCCTGATGCCAAAAAAATAAAGAATTATCTGGCACGAGTGAGCAGCTAGCGACACTTGTGTGTATTAATCGCCTTCTACATCCAAAAAAAGTCCAAATACAGGACGATTCAGCGCCTCACTTGGCGTCATCGTCGCCCAGCCCGAGCTCAAAGACGCGCTCCGCTCCCAGCTCAGCCAGCTTGGTATCGATGAACTTGCCCGTCGCGTTGTAGTGCTCGTACGTCTTGTTGCCGAGCGCAAACACCTGCTCGCATGTCACACATAATCATCACACACCCACCAGGAATGGCTTGCAGTTCACTATACTGCTTGAGTCACATGCAACTTCTTCATATATTTTAAAATACTGATTTGCTCTTTAAAATATTTTCACTCAATTCATCTGCAAAAATTACACAATACACAACTTATTAAACATCGAAAATCTTAATCAAGACTTATCAAATTGCAGAGACTCAAAAAATTTAAAATCAAAGGAAACCTTCTATTAAACAACTGCCTAATAAATACGGTGTTAATGAACTCAATCATCTGCAAATATTTTTCAAAATTATTTAAAAAAATAAATCGTCACAAAATATTAAAAACTTAACAAAATAAACCAAGTGAACTAACCGTATATCGAAGTCCCTCAAGTTGGGTGCCGCCATCTTTCAGCCAATCATAGAACTCCTGGGCGTTATCCGTCGGATCCCCCTCTCCGTACGTGGCCATCGCAAATATTGCAAGAGAATCGGGAATATCCTTAAGCTTCGACAAGTCTTCCTTATGAAACACATGTATGCATAATAATTTAGGTCATTGACATATAACGAATGCAAAAAATTTGATGATACTTGTATGCAATTAAAACGAAAGAAAAATCAAAAACAAATACTAATAGGCTAACACTCAATGCAATTCCAAGGAAAGCATTGAAGGGTCCTTCAGTCCTCCTTCTCAAAAAAATATCTAAATTTTGTACCAAAAGGAGAGAGGTAGCATTTGACTACGCAATTTTACAGATAAGTTCAGCGCTTTCTAGGTACTTTGTGCTTAATAATCGCACTTATACATAGTAGAATATATTACATGATATAGTAAAATAAGAGCAATACTACTTGGAGAACTAGAAGTATCCTTGAACCTCGATAACAACGAAGTCTTCTTCAGAAGCACACGCATAACGAAGCGAGTCTTTCACATACACGGTACATGCATGAAAAAATACGGATGGATAAATATTTATTACAACGCCGTCCGGTAAATTGAGACAAGAAGCACGCTGGTAGATAATACATCGCCGCTCACCATCTCACACTCCTCAGGGTCGGCGACGATAGCCTTCATGCCGTAGCGCGTCGCATCCTTCGCGAGACGACCGGCAAACTCCTCCGCCGTCCCCGTCTGTGACCCGTAGAAACAGACAATGTTGCGCCCCTGCGACAGCAACCAAAACTTGCTTTAAATCTTTTCACCGCTCAACTTTTCAAAACAAACTTTTTCACCACTCCCATGTAATTTAATTTTAATTCAGGCTATATAAGGGCAGTGTGCAGTAACAAAGGCTATTACAGGCCAAGACGCGCCGTCCCCTTCCTTAGACGCCTCCTTCTATGACTCACCCAGGGAACGCCGGGCTGCAGACCGATTCTCCTTTAACCCAAATCTGCAGCGGTGCCGCTCAAATATGATGAAATTCTGAACAGCTAGGAGCATTTAAGTAAACATTTAACAATGAACGCAAGACCAAGAGTTGAGAGACCAACTCACACATAACCTAGTCGTCATTCTACAATCAACAGCATCGGTGAAGCAGCGCGGCAGCAGGGGAAGAGATTAGCGGATTCTGATTGGCTGACGTCGCGTCCAATCACTTGTAGATCTTGCCCTGATTGAACTCTTGCCGTCAAAGTCGCCCTCCCACACACACAGTGCACATTTGTCACTCCCAGAACTCAGCATACCAGTAATTTTTTTGATATGGTTATACATTTGAAAGAATATCTCTTCTAATCGCTTACCCCATTCTTCATTCGACTGATGAAGCCTGCATCTGTGCTCACACTTCTGTTCACCGCCGAACTGAAAACAAACGAAACTATATTTAAATTTCAACCTAAATTGTTGCCAAATGGTTGCAATTATGAAAAATCGTTTAAATATGAATCAGTAAGGATGATAAAAAGAGCATTTAATTTTAGGCTCTGGTACTTAAAACTACAGCTTATATATTTACAATGACCTACCCAACAACTAGAGGCTTGAATGCTGCCGCTTGTTCTGGCTTCTTCTTCCTAAAGGCTACGAAATAAAGTCCAATTGCAGCAACTCCAGCAATCAGCATGTAATCAAAGGAGGACAGCATTGTAGTCACGTCTGCCATTCTATCCGAGGCGATGAAATTAGTTCCAGTACTGCAAACACAATCAACAAAATAACGCAACGGGCCTAACGGCAGACACGCACTCATAGATACAAAACTCACCGAGATGCGTGAAGCTTTAAAATTGAACTCCTCGACGCAGGCAACTACACTCAAAAATAGAGCTAGCTAGCTACCTGTTGTCAGAGATATGGAACTTATCATTTGTCGTATAAGTTGACCCGTTATTTACAGATGCACAATAATACGTGTGTGTCCTTTACAATTTTGTTACAATTACTTGCTTTTCAAGAAATCAAAACAGCGCTGTACCCAATATTTATTCGATTCTGTGTTCATAAACACGCGCACGCACTACTAATTCTAGGCCATAGCGTCACAGGTCTCAACAGGTACAAAATTGAGAGCGAGTTGCATCACTTCAAACGTTAAGACTAATTACAGTTTCAACAAATTAGTCATAGAGAAAGGTCACAAAACTAGGACACACACAGCTCACTGTCACAAAGTCATTCACACCCAAACAATGCAGATGTCCACAAATGAATCAACAACAACAATCTAATATCTATACACGGCGAACAATTGGCGCAGTCTACCATTACACAATAATTTCATGCCCACTAGTCATTATACGCCTGTAGTACTGTTGCTCGACATTGCATGGTATAATGTATACACTACACTTTTTCAAGCTAGCGCGTGCAAACAAGCACCCTAAATTTCCTTATGAAACACTATCAATGCAGCATGCCTAACAATAAAGACCTAATATATACTAGGTAAAACATATATCTAGGTAAAACGTTTTTTGACGGAAAATAACCGTGGCAAAAAAATCACCATGTTAATTTCACAACCAGCTGCTTCAACCAGAGTGTCGTTTAAGCTTTTGTGATCTCACATGAGCATGTATTGTAGACAAACTGCTGAGTAAGTTGCCCTGCGTTAGGGCTTTGTATTCAGAATATTGTAACAAAATCACAATAGCTTTTTACACAATATCACATGTTCTATTTTGCCTCGTCGATCTGAGACTGATTCCGGTGGGGAGCGTTCGTAACTCTTCGAGCTTGGTTCATGAGCACCTTTGCAGCCTTGTCACATTCAATGGATCATCACAAAGAATATTGACAACAATCGCTCTGATTTCAACTTTAAAGGCCGGTTGCTAGACTTCGTTTTAAAGCGCGATTTTATTTTGTAGTCCGAATTAACCAATAAGATTATTCGATACAATACTTTCAGAGATTTACATTGGTTAAATCGGACTACAAAATTAAATCGCACTTCAAATCGAGGCCGAGCAACCGGCAGAAATTAATTTATTAACGAAGATCTATCTACAGCGGGACTGAGTGCGACTGTCCAATTGAACAGCGAGCACCAGTGGCCTCCAAAGAAAAGCAAGATTCACAGGTCTATGCTTATATCTGTGCCTACGCTGTCAATAATCTCGCTGTATCCTTGAAACATTGGCGCAGCGGCAGAACGAGACATACATCATACTGCTCTGCAATAGTGCAACCACCAGGGAGTCGGACGGTAATGACCTCCCCAACTTTTTTGATGACCTCTCAATTTTTAGCTTTTTCTATATAAAATTTAGCCATAATCTGATCCTGACCTCCCCAACTTTTAGAGTGTGGTTGCGCCCCGCTACTCTGAGATTTGAGATAATTTTCAGCGAAAAAATAAAAGAAACTTAAAATAAAAGAAAATAAAAGCTTAAAAAATAAAAGAAACTGTATCAACAAAATAAGACAAGTATGAACCATAAAACTTTTGCGATAGGCCGACTGAGGCCACGTGACGTTGTTGTGAAAATCGCCATCTTGCCTGAAGAATTTCTTAATTTTCTGCTAATGCCTCATTTTATCCTACGGCCTAATTTTCTCCTAATGCCCGTGTCGTAGGATGGTAGGAGAACCCCGTCCCTCAGCGGTCACCGATGCGGATACTCAGCCCAGAGGTATTGACGGCTAAAATAATGGCTGCGTTATATATGTATAAGAAGTGATTATTCATTAATTTTTAGATATATGATTGTTTAGTGTTGTTCAGGACGGGGGTTCTATTTTACCAGGTCACAGTTTGTCACATTTACGAGAAAATTGTGTATACGTATAGGTAGGCATATAGCTTTTAAGTGTTAGCCTTATAGTATAGACTTTGCACTTGTATCTTACTTTCTTTCGTGCCTTCTTAAGCGGTAGCCCGCGCAGAAAAGCGATCAGCGACCAGAGTTGTCAAGAGATCAAGAATAGTGGAAACGTATTATGTTCGATTGCCCCCAGTCACAAGATCGGACACAAAATTGCAGAATAAGTCATAAGTTGATCCAGAATTTCCGCGTCATCAACCACCCGATATATTGTGACATTCCTAAGTTCAAATGAGTACATCGTTCAAATTGGCCGAACGCCAGTGAGGTTTCAAGGAAACAAAACAAGAAAGGCATCTTTTATTTTCAATTTATGATTTAATTTTATTATACAATTTATAAAAAAAATTACAATTTATTTCATTATTACAATTTGTTTATTTATAAAACTTAGGTATCTTAATACCAGTACTCGCCATGAACTGAACTACTGATATAGGCTAATCATATAATGTGCTTGACTTGTATTTGAGGACTATTTTGATCACGACTTAAAATATCAAAATATTTCTATGTTAAGTTTGGGTTTGCTTGCCCGTAATTGCTTGTCCATGATTACTAGTGTATCTGGCGCGTTTGTAGAGTTGATTGTGTTATCACACCCACGATTGCCATTGTAAGTGCATGAAGACAATGGCCAGGGACCCCAAGCCATCCAGCAGGCACATCAAATGCATCGTTCACTTTCTCGACAATTCCGACGCTACTTTTGAAGTGGATGTAAGTGGAATAAACGTGTATAATGATGATGAAATCTATGGTTGAAGGTGTCATTCTTCGTTTAGACACTTTTTTAAATAATGATTGCCGAATTAGAAATTTGAAGATTGCTATATTGTTGTTTTGGCAGTTGCCAGTTTGCTGAGTAGAATTTGTGCAGTGTCATTGCTAGCATATTCTTCTTGCCGCAGATAACGTTCATTTGAGATTTTTGTTATATAATGTTTGAAGTGATAACAGTTAATTTTATATCTTTTAAAAGAGAATGAATTTTGGATGAAACGTAACAAACCTGCTTTTTATCGTGTAATCTGTTAATGTCCATGTTTTCACACAGGTTTGCACGTTTTTGCCTGCCCTGATCAGGACTGCTGGAGCTGGGTTTTTATGGCTGGATGCCCTTCCTGACGCCAACCAAATAGATAATTATCAGGCACGGGGTTAGCAGCTAGCGACATGTGTGTTTAACAGCCTTGCAGAAGGGCCTGTAACGCATGGTTTCATAGTTGCTGGTGCGAGGACTTGAAGCAGAACTTGAACTAGAACTTTAGAATTTTACATGCTGCTTCTGAATTTTGTTTGTAGAAGAAAGAACCGGCTCGTTGTCTGTTGGATAAAGTGTTTGAACATTTGGAGTTGGTGGAAACAGATTATTTTGGACTGCAGTTCACTGATGCTTCCAGTAGCTCTGACGATAATGTAAGTAAATGGTTTAGTCACACACGGCCAACAAACTTTATATTGTATTCGATTTATTTGGTCATATGTTATTAAGTTAAATTAATATATTATGTACTACTGTACTTGATATATATTTTAGTTGAAGCATATTTATATTGTACAGTTTATTATATATGATCCATATCTCAAAGCTCGACTCTTCAATCTTCATGGTGCACACTATATAGATGGGAGTTGCTTTTGGGCTTCCTGGAATTAGCACTCATTTTTTTGTGTATGCTAGTTTAGATAGTATTGCTACGCCTAATTTATAGTTTATGCACATTAACATTGTGTAGGAACTGAAAACTTATATTGTTATTAATTTTATATGTGCCTATTGATCCAATTATAATTTTTTTCTTTGGTAATTCAATTGCATGCTTTTCACTGTAGGACACCGTGTTCAAGTTCCATTCATCAGACGTTGTGGTCAGCTTGCAGTCTTCTTTATTGTTCATTTCATGAGCTTTAAGCAAACCGTTTGCTTAGATCTGTTGAATAAGTGATCAATTCCGAATTCAATTTTTTTTCGCTTATTGATAGTTATTTTTTGCTATAGCCATTGAAATTTTGGATTCTTAAATTTAGCGAGCTGAGTTGTCAGCTCTTTTTTGTGACAGTGCGATTGTAACATTGCAATGAACTAAAACCTCATAGACATTTGTGTGCACACCTTACAGAGATGGCTAGATCCAAACAAGTCAATCAAGAAGCAAGTTAAATGTGGGTGACATTTTTTATTTATAGACCCATGTCTTTTTGGCTTAAAGAAATGAAATTCTTCTGATCAAAATGTAAATGTAATGATTAGTACCTCTAATAATCATGATCAGCACCTTTTCTGAATACAATTTGTGCAGATTTATAGAAATATTCAGTGTTCAATGTATTCTATAGATATTTTCAATGTTTACTCTGAAATCTAATTTGTCAGATATTGTTTTGAAATTTAAAATAATATTGGAAAAATTGCTTTCCGAAAATAGAATGTGGTATTTTAAGGCTTATATAATAGTGAATACAGTGAAGTTAAGTTTTTATGCCTATATTAGTTACATAGGTATTTCCTATATTTGATATTAGTTAACATTATAGAGTTTAGTTTACCATATACCATATATTAGTGTCTCGCTTCGGTCTAGTGCTCTCCCCCTATGAGTTCAGCTTCCGAGTCAAGTTTTACGTCGCTGATCCGTGTTGTCTCAAGGAGGAATATACAAGGTCTGATGTCTGATTGTAAATGATGCAATTATTGTAGACTGTTAGTGTGTGTGTATAGCGTGCACTACGTGGTGAATTACTGTACTTAGTTCTTCTGTTACTAGAACGACCTTTTGAATTATTTATCAAATTGCTGTATACACTATAGAGATTGGAGACCTAGAAAATTTAATATATAAATTTTTTGTTTTCAACTAGCAGTGGGTAGCTTAGTTGTAATGTAAGCAATTTGTTATGTACTCGTATTTGTTATGTACTGTATTTAAATAATTTTTGTAATCAATTTTTTTATTGATCAGAAACATTAGATACGTAAATTGACAATAATTAGTCACTGTGTGTCGCGAGTGGACCGTAACTTCTGTTGCGTTTGCAGATATCACCTGTTCCTGCAGCTGGCCAAGGATATGGTGGATGGTCGACTCGTCGCTCCATACGATACCTCTGTGCTGCTCGCAAGCTATGCGGTTCAGTGTAAGCTAGAGCAGTTAGCCTACAGCCTTACTGCGTATTTTGAAAATCTTGTGCCGCTGCTTAGTTCAGGAAATAGATTTGATGACAAATATGAAATCATTTGCGGAGTTCTATATTTGAGGCAAATCCCATCATAATTTTTCGGACTACTGGTAAGTTCCTCTCTCTACTACTGTGAGCCATTATTGAGGCCCCGATGTGAGCACTGCTGTTCTCTTTAGAAACATACAAAAGACTAGCGTCGGGTTATTATAGCGTATATTATTAGCGCAGCAGTACTACAGTTATACTATTGTAGAGTGTTGTGATTGCTCATCCAGCGGAGCTGGGCGATTTCAACTCTGACGAGCACGTGCCGACGCTCTATCTGACGGAGTTCAAGTTCGTGCCGGACCAGACCGCGGAGATGCTCGGCGACGTCGCCGCTCTGCATCGCAAGCACAGGTAGAGGCAGGGGCACCTGCAGGGGGACGGACACGGGTACGGGAGGGATGCTGGGAGGGGTACAAATGCGGGTACAGACGTAGATTGAGGCAGGGGTACAAACGCTGGCATTTTAGGGATACCATCATTCCAGCAACGGTGCAAACACAGGTACAGACATAGATCCAAGCATAGGCACAGCGCAAATAGTAAGACACAGTTATAATACAGTCTTGTACGTTGGTGCTATGTGAGTATAGACTGCTGGACTAATTCAGCAACCCTTTGAATTTCTATTCTTTATATTCTTTAATTTCAGATAGAACACTTTGAATCTGACAGTGAATTTTGTTCACTGTGCTATGAAATATATATTAAGATTTTGATCCTTTTTTGTTGTTTGCTTCCCCACCCTGCAACTATAGTTCCATAAACAGCGGTGGGCGTTTGACGAAGTGTAATAGTCTCTGATATGTGGCCTGTGATGTAGGGGTTTGAGTCCGGCTGCGTGTGAGATGCTCTACATTGACGTTGCTCGTCGGTTGAACGGCTACGGCATTCAGTTCTTCAAGGCCACTTGGGTAAGTAAAATAAATAATATTTGTTTAGCTTCAGATGCAACAGTATAACCTATGATATGGCTACATATGTACTTAGAATTTTAGTTGTGCATCTTGTACTATTTTCCATAATCCATTTGTGATTCGTGATTCAAAGGGTGTGATATGCAAACGCTCCATTATTTTGAAGAATGAAGAGAGGAATTGAGAATTGGTTGCGATAAAGAATTCGAGTACCGGAGACCTTCCGTACGGCAGTAGACTATGAAGAAGATGCAGGATTTGGTGCTCAGCGATTATCAAGAGATAAGTAGATCATCTTGATTGACACTAGGCAGGTAGATCATTATATATTGTCGTGCAGGATCAGCTTGATGAGGAGATCCAGCTGGGGGTGACCTGCAGCGGGCTCGCAGTCTTTCAGGGCAGCAAGCGCATGCACAGCTTCACCTGGTCGGTGATGGCGGCCTCCTTCAGCTCTCAGAAATCTATCTTTGCTTTTAATGTCAGAATCTTCCTCAAATATTTTTTTTTTTGCAAATACATAAATAATGCAAATACATAAATTATGTATGTTATTTTTTATCGTGTACGATTTCTTGACAGTATTTTTAGTATTTTGTTTCTTTCAATCAAATTAATTGTGTCAGTTTTGTGTGTTTTGTGTATTAAGGCTTATAATACCTACTGTAATTTTTCCTGTTTTGAACAATTTGTTTGGTGATCATGATTGGAGCACTGATCGTTCTTTAAACACTGAATTGACTTAAGAGAACTGCTGTGCCATTCTTAAATGGTAATTTTTATATTTCGAAAATATATATATGGCAGCTGCTCTTATTTGTTTTCAAATATTGTGTTTACTCACAGGTCACAAATTGTGAAAATTTCATTCAAGCGCAAACAGTTCTTTGTACATCTACGAAAAGACTTGGTAAGGGCTGCTTATATTTATTGCTTGCTTTTTCAAATTTAGCCCACAACTATTCATATTCTAGCCGGCTGAGCCTTTTCTAAATTGCAATCAAGAATTGATGCACTTCTTCTGGGTTCTTAAACCTAAGCTCATCAATAACTGTCCAAATGTTATAGATTTGTACGTCAAATTCAAGTGATGCCCGGTTGAAGCTTTCAAGATATTAGTTTGTCACTCGTGCTCTAAATTGATTATAATTTTTCTTGAAATCATAAATGTATCCGTAGCAGCATGGCAGGGTAGCCATGGACCGGAGTTGATGACATTTGTTTAACCCTAGTCCATGAATGCTAATTTTTTTACGTTTCCATGAATGGGGGGCCTGCCAGGCCCGTACTTTAAAGTCCGCTTCAAAAACAATAGAATGAATTTAAAACAATTTCCAGTACTTCTTGAATGAATTAACTGAAAAAAATGCAGTTATGTAATACAACTATGAATTAAATGTAATTATACAGTATCAGTATAAGTAGTAGAAAGTATAGTCTAACAGTTACTGCAATGTCAATCCAACTCTTCATCACTGTGACCACCAACACATTTTTGGCACACAACCTTAGCTTCGATAAAGCTTCCTCAGGATTGAACACTCTTCTCAACCGATGAGCCATTTGAAATCTAAAACTAACTGATTATCTGTTCAAATTGCCCAAATTTAAATGCAAATATCATGAAAGAAAGTGAGGCAGAATCAGTACCATTTCCATGAATGGGGGGGCCCGGGAAACCCCTTCCAGTTTATCCCATTCTAGCACTAACCGTGTTTACTATTTTGAGGAGACGACATCAGTATATTTTTTGTCACTAATTTAAAGGAAAAGTCACAAAAATTCAGGACGGTGGGCGCACTCTAAGTGCCCCAAAAAAATTGAAAACCGTTCCTCCGGGACTCCGAGGCCCCCCCATTCATGGACTACGGTTAATAACAATGAGAGTGTCGTTGTTGAGTCTGGTCTGTTGGCTGGCTTGCGTTCAGGATGGAAACATGGACAACTTGTTTGGCTTCAACATGTCAAGCTACCGGGCATGCAAGAGTCTCTGGCGGTCCTGTGTCGAGCATCACACTTTCTTCTCTCAGCTCCAGCAGCAGCTGCAGCAGCAACTGCAGCAGCAGCAATTGCAGCAGCAACTGCAGCAGCAACAGTTGAGCGCTGCAAGGGAACGGACAGGCCTAGCCCCCTGCAGTGACAATCAGTTTGGACAGAGGTATGCTGTTGTTGTCAGGTGCTGGCTGGATTTGAAGTGATGCCCTGTCAATTATTTCAGTGTCTTAGGCGTTGCATTTTGTTTTGGTGTCAGTTGGTTACTGAGAATTATTAGAAAAACTTGAATTTTGATCGTGAAACGTGGCCTTATAGCTAGCTACCGCACTATGTTTTATCTCATTAGCGCAGCCTGAGATATGCCGAACCACAGGGGAGTATCATGCTTAAGAACATGATACAAGCCATTGTGCTCTACCCTATATCAATCGTGGCAGATCTACTCATGACCTTAGGCGCAGGCTGGATGTTTGAGTAATCAGTAGCGCTATCTAAAATCATCAGAATCATTCCTAATCATCTATAGCTATTGGCTATACAGTATGTTTTTTGTTTGAGGCATGCTGTGCTTTTTAATTTTAGATTGAGATTGTCCAATTGTTATCAGCATCTTCTGCCTTGTTTTGAATAGTATCGTGCAATTATTTTTGCGTCCTCTTCTTCTAATTCTTTTTTCTCGGTTTTGGCTAACAGTAGATCAAGCCCTGTTGAGATTGACGAAATTCAAGTGCAGATTTTTCATTGATACTCTACTTAATTGAAGCATGGCTCATCATGGCTCATCATGGCTCATCATGGCTCATCATGGCTCATCATGGCTCAGCATGGCTCATCATGGCTCAGCATGGCTCATCATGGCTCAACATGGCTCTCATGGCTCATCGTGGCTCGTCATGGCTCAGCATGGCTCAGCATGGCTCGTCACGGCTCATCATGGCTCATTAGTTCAAAGTTTGATGGCATGCTTCCTTGCCCCAGGTCTCAGAGCGACCGCCCTGCAGACCGGCCCTCCGTCCGGTTGCTGCCAGCCTACTCCGCATCCGGCTCTGAGATGCACAACCGTTCACTGGACAGCCACGCGTCCCTGCTGCAGCCACGCGGCGCGCTGGCAGCCTTGCAGCCACGCGAATGCGTGCCACGCGGCGCCGCCGATTCCTGCACGGCTACCGAATGCGGGTGTGACAGCCTGCTCTGCCTGGGGCTCGCTGAGGGAACGGACGGGGGGGACAGATCGGATAGCGCGTGTGTCTCGTTGGGGGAGGGCGCCAAGAGGGTGAATCCGGTCGAAATGAACGGCGTGGTGGTGCGACCGCGCTCGTACGTAAGCACCCTAACAAACGGTGGCACCGGCGGCACCGTCCAGTACCGCAGTACACCGGGGAGGGGCGCGGAGGGGCAGTGTTTGTCGGGGAGGGGCGGGGAGGGGCTGTACCATAGTGTGGGTGGGAGGGGAGATGTGGAGCGAGGGATGGGAAGCAAGCTAGCCAGTCATCCGAATAGGGGAGGGGCCGACGTTGTTGAATCGAGGATGAGCAACCTGTCCGAGCCTTCCTCTGACGAGTGAGTAAACAACCGAATCTTGACTCGCATTATTAATGATTGCATTTATCAACTAATTCACGAGACAGCTGCATTAATTGTATGAACTAATGAGTTTATCGTTGATGTAGTGCTGTAAATGCAAGTCTTATATTAATTCATTGATCGTTAAACTAACCCTTTCTCTACATTGCCCCTTGCGGTTAGTCGGTCATGTGAGATCAACCAGGCTGTAGGCTAGTTTTAACGCTGTGCGTCTGAAATTGCTGCGTCGACCAACAAGAAGGAAAGGGCTAATGTTATTACATCTTTTTGATTACATTTTTGGTGAATATTTGATTTATAATTAAAATTTGTTTCTTCATTTTCTTTTTTTATATTCTCCTGCTTAGAACTAAGGCATCGGTGTAGATGAGGGTAATACCCCTGTGCGTGTGTCTCAGTGAGGGAGGGTTCAAGGGCGCTCTGGGCAGCAAACAGACGTCTCCCCCGTCACCGCTCACGACGAGCACGGGCAGCTTCAACGAGAAGAGTCCCACGGAGCAGTTCTATGACCTTCCCGCCTACTCCGAGCCCAGCGTGAGCGTTTCACTCTACCCCCTCCAAGTCGGGGAACAAAGAATTTTTTTGCAGCCCAATGCTCTGAAGTTAATTGTCCCTCAGATGATTTTTCATAGGCAGCACCTGAATACCTTTGTAACTTTTGTAATCATGCTTTGATTATTTGTTCTCAATCATACAGATACATTGTTCATGAAGGCTAGGTGTGTTGCATTGATAAAGCACGTACAATATCAAAACTCAGTTGTTTCAGCTGCATTCTCTTACCGCTGATCCCACCAAGCACGAATCTGCTTAAATTTGTTGTAATTCAACAGCAATCGGTCAATTTAAAACTAACTGCATTCCGTCAACAGACCAATATTAATTTAGCTGCGTTGCATTATTTTAACTGCATACTGAATTGACCAGTTATCTAAACGTTCAACAAATCGTAAATTTAGACCCCATCTTGATGGGGTCAGCGGTCAGACCGATTATTTGCCATCCGCAGACTGTTGAGTGGCAAATGCTCGACTAAAATGTCTCCCAAAATTAATTTGTATGAAAACCAAAATTGAGTTTCAATACTTTATTTTGTGCATTCAGTCGACGAATGGGGGAAGTTGTTACGAGAATCATGGACTGGTGACAATTCACATGCGCCCCGATTCAAGGGGAACTTTTGGATTTAACATCAAGGTATTAATGCATTCTTTGTGTGATTTATGAATGGCTGTTTGGCTTTTTGAACAATAATTTGATTGCATTTATATTAATTTTCTGTATTTAATTCTTGCTTCTATTATTTTTAAGATTTTTTATTTATCACTGGAGTAACGTGTGCTTGAGTCTGCAGCTCTTGTAGGTAGGTGTGACCGGATGATGTCTATCTCAGTATTAAGAGTGCTTGTTGTAGGGTGGGTGTGACCAGATGATGTCAATCCTAGTGTCAAGGGTTGCCCCTGGTTCCCCCGCTGACCTCTGTCTCCCACGCCTCAGCGAGGGTGACCAGGTTTTATTTATCAATGGCCGCGATGTCTCGCAGCACACGCACGCGCAGGTGTGTGATCTAGAACTTTCCTCGGTTCAAATGCTGTTCTTGAAATATATTTTGGCCTCTGTGCTGTTCATTCTTAGCCATGCGAATAGCTAAAGGCGCTTAGTTAAATAGATACGGTATCTTAAATAAGCTACAGGGGGTTTGTGAAGAAGTATTTATTTTGTCTGATAGTTCTGGTAGTGACTAACGGCAGCATTGCTGTCGTCGAATTGATTGCGACAAATGCAATCGAAGTGATTGGAGTGAATATTTTGTTCATTTATGCATTTGAGAACCCTGATAAAAACTTCCTATCCATTGCTGAATAAATGTAAATTGAACGCTATTTATGATACACTGTAGGCTTGCTCTAGGTACTCTATAAATATGATAAACTTGCGCTGTCATGCAAGTTTTAGCGGAAATAAAATTGTAGTCGGCATCTCTGTTTATGCTGATCAGGTAGTGCAGTTTATTCGGGCGTCGCGCGAGACCCACTCGGGGGAGCTGGTCCTAGTCATTCGACCCAACGGTAAGCCCCCCCTTTACATGAAACGCAATGATTCATGATACAACTCAATTTAAACTGAAAATTGAAATTGTTTCTAGTAATATAACTATATTATTGTTGTTATTGAACTGTCACAGTAACCAGAGCAATCAATTTGTATCAAGTTTTATTAATACGTTACAAATGATTGACATTACATTTCTTTCGGTGCAACGCGATTGATGTACATATGTCCATTAACTTAAGGTTCTTTGTATGCTGTGTTTTCTACATGTATGTGCTTTTTATTTCCACCGAGCGAGTGAGTATATATATTAGGCTTATAGTTGAGTGAATTAAAGATATTCATACACTTGATCGGCGCATCGTCTGTCGCTGCAGTACCTGTATTGGAGGACGGTCGATGTGAGCCCGACTACCACTACACCCCCGGCAGCGATGCCTCCCTCCAGGGCGGCGGGGGAGATCTGAGCTGCACTCTCCTTGGGGGGGCGGGGAGCAGCCTTCAGCTCTCCTCCTCCATGGCGCAGCTTCAGCAGTCCCTCGACAGTGGGCTTGCCGTCGCGCAGTTTGAGGTGTGTCCTCTAAATTGAATGTTTCTTTGATTCTTTCTGTTTACTTAATAATATAACTCCTGCAGGCCGTGAACAAAGAATTGGCTCGCAGCCCAGAGCTCCCTGGGTGAGTCGTAAAAGGCGACTAAGGAAGGGAGAGCGGTTCTGTGCTGGCGCTCTTGCACAAAACTTTATATAGTCTTTACCAGTAGATAGTCTCTGTACTACACACGGTCCCTAAACTAGAACAATTAAATAAATAATGATATATTGTTATTTAAATTCTTTAAAAAATATTAGAGGTAACTGCTATGATCTTGTTTTGTTTGACTGAATGTTGAGTATCTCAGTGACTGAGTGAATGAATGACTGAATGAGCGACTGAAAATGAGTGAATGGCTGAACGAACTGAATGAGTTAGATAATTAGCTAAAGGAATATTTGCGAAAAACTCATTATTATTATTATTATTTGCCTCAATTATTCATGAATAAATTCGTAATGCAAGAACTAGATTTAAAGTTGAAGTCCAACACTGGAACGCAAGTTGTTTAAGCAGTCTGAAATTTTGAGTTTAACATTTACAGTGATGTCAATAATTAGCTGAATATTTGTAAAGTATTTGTTGTGATGCTGTGAGCAGCAAGTCTATCGTAAGAAGTCTGGGATGACGATGAACGCCGCTGTACACCCGGACAATGCAGCCAAGAACCGCTACCGAGACATACTGCCCTGTGAGCTATATTACTAATAATAATTGAATAATAATCGAGATTTAATGCGGTTGCCTAAAGACAGCGTCAGGGGCTTTTTTATTTTTTATTTTTCTGGCTGTTGAATATTAGCTATGCACAGTTAACATTCTTTGTCATCTCGCTGTCATTTTCTGCTTGGTTTTGTCACTCTCTGTCAAACATCACTGGACACCTCTGTCATTTATAACTAAATATATATATATATATATATATATATACATATATGTATATATATGTATATAAATGTTTCTTTTAATTTTATGTTTTCTTGCGATTATATAGTACATGGCTCTTGGTTGAATCGATGATGTTGTGTCATCATCATCATCATCATTTAGGTTTTACGTCCACTTTTCCGTGTCAGCACAGGTTGGACGTTTCCCACGATGAGACTCAATACATGAGTAGAGTGAGAGTGTGTGCTGTTCAGATGATCAGACAAGGGTCAAGCTGAAGGGAGCAAAACACGACTACATCAACGCCAACTTTGTCAATGTATGTTAACTGACAATATTTGTTCAAATGTATTTTATATCTGATATATTTGTTTAATTTGTATTTTGTATCTTCGAATGTCAATTATTGACTCATGCATAATTTGGCTGGTGATCTATAAGTAGCATGGCTGGTGATCTATAAGTAGCATGGCTGGTGATCTATAAGTAGCATGGCTGGTGATCTATAAGTAGCATGGCTGGT